>DF242095.1:0-10482 GCA_000507305.1 Breviolum minutum Mf 1.05b.01 | reverse complement strand
ACCAACAATGAGATCAAGCTCTACGGATACAAGTGGGTATACATGCACAATGTAGAAGGACAAGCAATCGTCATACCATTCTATGTGTGTGACGTACATCAACCAATAGTTTCAGTTTCAAGACTGGAAGAACAAGGCTTTGTCCTAACATTCAATGAAGAACAACGAAGGATTACACATCCAAAAGGCTTCAGTACAACATTGATCAAGGATCAAAGCCTATACTATCTAAGGACAACAGTCATTCCAATACCAGCAAACTATCAACTACAAATACAGCATACACCAGAAGGAACAATAGCAATGATAGCACCAACAACATTGACACCACAAGGTCCAGAACCAATCTTAGGTGGAAACAATGATTTCTGGACGTACAACAATGAAGGATACCTGGTGCGAGTTCACAAGACAAGAAGGAAGGCACTGTTCCTTCCATACAAGACGTGTCCAATTCCAGTTGACAAACTGGAGAACTATAGAAGGACAATAGTTAGGAGACCAAACAAGAACAATGAGGACTTTGAAGAACAATTTCAGAGTTTATCGAATAAGCAACAAAAGAGAGTCCTACAGGGACAAGCTTGGACAGGAGAAACATGGTTCAAGTTGAAGCCTGGCACAACAGTGCCAACAACAACGACAGCAACAACAGTTGCAACAAGGAAGGATGACAAGCAGACAACTGTGGACAAGCAAGAGTCCACAAGTACTTCGAGCAATCAACAATCAGACAAGAAGCAAACAACATTCACACCAACACACAGGTTCACAACAAAGGCTCCAGCAAACACACAAGTAATACCTACAAGCAAGTCAACAACATTGCCAGCACCATCAACAATGGACAAGACAGAGGATCATTGGATACAAGAAGGACATATGTGGAAACGAATCCACATACAACCACGCAATGAGCTTTACATACCACAGCAGACACAACATGGACCTGACATTACAAAGCTCAAACCTGATCGAGCTACATTCATGTATCCACAAGATGGAACAAGGATGACAAGGTTTGATGATCAATGGACATCACAAGCAAGACGAATGACAGACAAGACATGGACAGGTTCAACAAACGTTGAAGAACAAGCAACATACAAAGATGAGTACATCACAGATGATGAAGACAATCAACAAGCAGCATTGCCCGCAAAAGGCATCAAAGCACCACAACAGCCAACAGAACAAGAGCGCAAGGAACACAATCTAACGCACCTACCATATAGGTCATGGTGCCCAATATGCGTAGAAAGCAAAGGAAGAGCAAACAATCGCCCAACACAGAAGACGAGCACAGTGCTAGTCATACAATGCGACTTTGCATACATCAAAGGCCTACATGACAAACAAGTCATACCAGTACTTACAGCAATTGATGTAGAGACAGGCATGAGCATGGCAACAATGGTACAAGACAAACAAAGACAGTTCACATACTTGACACAATGCCTACAAACATTTCTCACTGAATGTGGAAGGACACAAGCCATTTTGGCACCTACAGTCCTACAATCAGATCAGGAGGAATACCTCATTTCACTGTTAAAGACAACAGCGAGGACAATTGGAAGCAACATTTCAGTGAGACAATCGCCAGCATACAGTTCACAATCACAAGGCAGCATTGAGAGATTCCACAGAACTCTCTTCAATCAAGTGAGGACACTCACTGCACAATTGAAGGACAACTACAAGCTGAACATTATCAGCATCAATCACCCAATCATGCCATGGGTGATAAGACATTCAGCATACCTACTCAATAGGTATGCAATCCACAATGATGGCAAAACTTCCTACTTTAGGAGGTGGCACAAAGAGCACAAGACGCCGCTGTGCGAGTTCGGAGAAACAATACAATACATGGTAGCACATCACAAGAAAATGCCAAAACTTGAGTCAAGATTCTACAAGGGAATCTGGTTAGGAAAGGATACAATGACAAGTGAATCAATTGTTGGCATAGCAGGAAAGATCATCAGGACAAGAACAATTAGACGACAAGTTGAACCAGAGAAGTATGACAGACATTTGATGGACATCATCAATACGCCACCATGGACACCAGTTACACCAACAGAAGCATTACAACCAGCAATGATGATACCAGCAAATACAACAAGTGCAGCACAGCAAGCAACAACAGAAACACAAACAGCAGTTGAGACAACACAGCAACAGACACAAACAACAGAAGCAAGTACAGCACAACATCAACATACAAGTACATCGCATCAGCATCAGACAATTGTTGACCTACCAATGGCAACAGCACCAACAAGTCCAACAAGAAGACAGCCACTACCAATGCCAAAGAGAGACCAACCAGATGAGATTACACAAGGTAGTGAGCCAAAGCAACAAAGAACAACAGAGCAGCAGCAGCCAATACAACGACCTGAACAAGTAGAGCCACCAGCAACAAGGATGAGGATTAATGCAATAAAGGTGACTACAAAGAGAGGTGAAACAATCACCACAACAACATGTGAAGATGAACAAGAAGTAGAACTGGAAAGAATTCTACTAGAGCCAATGGTTCACAATACAGATGGACTTGACAAGAAGAAAACAATTGAAGGAATGAAGCACGAGGTCGAACAATGAAGAAACAAGGTGTTTACTCAGAAGTCAACATCAAGGATCTCACACCAGAACAACAAGCAACAATAATAGAATCAAGATGGATGTTGAGAGACAAAGGTGACAAGGTAAGAGCAAGGATAGTAGCAAAAGGATACACTGAACAAATCGAAGATGCAGACACAATTTACGCAAGCACACCAATCTTTTGCATACTTCGTATCCTTCTCACAATGGCAATGGCAAAACAATGGACAGTGAAAGCAGGTGACATTTCAGTAGCATTCCTACATGCCAATGCAGCAACAAAGGATCTCTACATGTGGCCCCCAGAAGAGTTCTACAATGACTCTTGGCAAACAGTATGGCGATTACACAAAGCAATGTATGGACTACGAAGTTCACCATCAGCATGGCAAAATCACCTAGCACAAATCTTACAAGATTTGAACATGACAAGGTTGAAAAGCGAGCCAAACGTATACAAGACAAGCAATGGAGCAGCATACATTCTTGTCTACGTTGACGATCTACTTGTCATCGGACAAGACAACATCGTCAATGACCTTTTCTCATCAATTCAGAAACAATTGTTGTTAAGACCTACAGGCGAGCTTACAATGGAGCAAACAATCTCCTTCCTCGGGAGAGACATTACAAACAAAGGTGATCATTACGAAATCAGCCTAAGCAAAGGATACAACAACAATGTTGGAAGAAGCAGGCATGACAAATTGCAAAGCAGCGACAACTCCAGGGACGGCAGCAAACAAGACAAGCAACGACGACAATGACAACATACCCGTCGACAAGGACGAACATGCACTCTACCGACGAATCGTCGGGAAGCTACAATGGATGACGTACACAAGGCCGGACCTAAGCTTTGCAACAAAGGAACTAGCACGTTCCTTACAACAACCAACATACTTGGACATGAAGAGAATGAAGCACACATTACGGTATCTACAAGTAACAAAGGACTACAAGTTCATACTACACCCGACGACAATTCCGGGAGACAAAGACACACCAACACTCGACGTTTACGTCGATGCCGATTGGGCAGGCTGCACAACAACAAGGAAATCCACAACAGGATTCGCAATCAAGTACCTAGGAGCAACAATACATTTCGGATCAAGGACACAAGCAATTGTAGCATTGTCAAGTGCAGAATCGGAACTATATTCAATAGGAACGGGAGCACAAGAATCACTCCACATTCGCAATGTCTTGATGGAGACAATACTGACAAGCAAACTACAAATTCGGATCCACACGGATTCAACAAGTGGCAAAAGCATTGCAACAAGAATCGGATCGTCAAAGAAAGCAAAGCACATTGATTTGAAGTACCTTTTCATACAGCAATTGGTACACAACGGCATACTATCAGTGCACAAGATCGGTACCTTGGACAACATTGCAGACATATTCACAAAGTATGTCACCGCAGAAACACTCAACAAGCACCTGTACAACGTTGGGCTTTTGAGCCCGGACAACAACTAGCACAAACAGTCGCGACAGTTTCACAAGCTAGCAAGCAAACAGTATCACATCTACAACTACAAGCGCGATGCGTGTACAATACATACATCCGTAGTTGACGCCATGGTATCACAATCCTATATGGATACAATATCTACTATATCATTCTGAACTTTGACAATAAGTCGATTTACTGGATGATGGGTGACAATTTCGTCACAATGCCGTTTTTCTGCATGGAGTGTGAACAATTTGATTTTCACAATTTTTGCTTTACAAGAAGTGAGTTTTCAACAATGGTTGAAAGAGACAAGTTTGAATGAAACAATTTTTGCTGCATGGACAAGTGTTTGAATACAATTTTCATTTTGCCGCCGCAGCAATTTCTCGTGAAGAGACAATCGCTGTGACAATCTCTTTTCATCGACAAGGTGAAACAATGGCCGCCGACATGCCAAACTACACGGATGTGGTCGACAATGTCAACTACACGAATCTTGGATGTGTCGGAACCGGTGCCACAATTAGCCAATACCAGGACAAGATGAAGTTGGCTAATGATGAAGAATGTGAAATCAAAGTCCTCCGAGGTCCCACAATGGAGGCAGGCAATGAGATCACGGACCCCAAGGAGATGATCTACAAGTTGGGAGACAATGTGACCTTCTTTTCCTTCACAATGAAGGAGTTCGAAACAATGGTCAAGAAAACAGGTGGGACAATCAAGCGTCTCTCAGGGGACGTCAGGTCAGCCAGAGGCTGGCAACAAACAATCGGCCTCCCAACAATTCAGGACAGTGCCAATCGTCAGTAAGCGTCACTCGGCAGTTTTTGACAATTTCATCATCGTTGCGACGGTGTTGGAACAATACAATGTTTTCAGTCATGTGGCCCAGCGCAAATGCAATGTATTCCAGAGGGGATACTCCCTCTCAATGTTCCAGATCCTGGCTGGCCACAACTATGTGCTGACAAAGCAGGAGCTGGACAATACGGCGGTTCTCTACTACAAGGGCTACAATGTTCTACAATTGGGTGTGGGCTTATGCAATGCCCATCAATGTGGGCAATGCCATGGATGCCCATGACAACAATGATGAGAACCCTGTGTTGACAGCCTTGACACAAGGGGTTCACAATGGTGGGAATCATGCTTTGAAGGAATTCCCCAAAACAATCCGTGACCGCGTAGTCGAGTACTACGTCAGTACAAACTCTGCTTTGCTTCCCAGCAATCTCATGCCGGAGGAGAATCTTGGACATCCAGATCACGTACAACATGTGATGACTACAAACAATCTTCGAGATGGAGAACAAGAAGAACAACAAAATGAAGCACAAGGTGATGATCAAGATGGAGGCAATGATGATGACAACGATGGTGATGATGCAATGGGAGGAAAGAAGAGAAAGGTTGACAATTGAGATCAACAATGTCAACAAGAATTCAGCTATAACAATGTGAGATGAAGCAGCAACAATCTGCCAAGCTAGACACACGCCACCCACAATATCGCACAACGAGTCGACCAATGAAGATGAGCTGCAACAATGAGAAGCTGGACAATGCACGAACCTTTTGTACAGATGACAATTTAGACTCTGACAATCTCGTGAACAAAACAATGTCTTTGGAGTGATTTTGCTTGATGTACAATTGATTTCAACAATGTATTTTCGTATTTCCAGAGTGTTTGAAAAAACAATGCTGTTCTTCAACAATCTGAGGGACGGTGTTAAAATACATGTGTATATACAATATGGTGATACCACTGGTGTACAACACATGTACACAATACATGCTGCAGGGCCCTTGGGTCAAGTGACTGAGACAATTGCCCAGAGAGAGCAAAAGTGCTGAGTGACTATACATCACAACGTGTACAAGTTGAGTTGATTTTTACAAGATAGATAGATAGATAGATAGATAGATAGATAGATAGATAGATACATACATACATACATAGATACATGGATGGGAACAGAATTGCTAGAAGTCAATATCCACAAAAAGCAGCAGAATACCAGGCATATGAGCAATGGATAGGTAGATCAGATGCATCACCAGCCCCTAAACATAACCCACAATGTTTGACAAATGGTAAGTTTCCCATAAACGATACTGATTTCACGATTGAAGAGTTGATATCAGTCATTGGAAAACAAGGCAACAAGAAGACTCCAGGAACTGGTGATCAAAGAGCAGTGCTAGTGAAATACTTGGATTCTGAAAACAAGGGGATACTCTTACAGTACTATAACCAATCCCTTAGTTCTGGTGAATTGGAGGTTTCTTTGCATGAAGCATCAGTAGTGCCCATTTACAAGAAAGGTGACTCCAGCAAATTGGAAAACTACAGACCAATATCGCTCCTACAAACTTTCTATAAACTTTATTGCATCTCTTATAAGAACAGGTTAGAAGGCCTGGAAAACTGGATTATGAATACACAATATGGTTTCAGAACTGGAAGACCCACAAGCCATGCCATTTTCATTGCCAGACGTCTTCAGAGCTCTGCGGAAATCACTGGAAAGAACCTGGCGTTAGTCATGCTAGACTGGGAAAGAGCATTCGACAAAATTGATCATGGACGTTTACTGGTAAGCCTCGCTAGACTGGAGGTCCCACCCCGACTTTTTGAAATCATTAAACATATTTATACACGTTCCAAATTCAGAGTCAGCTGTGATGAAGGTAAGTCGGATTTCTTCTTTCAACGATCAGGCATTAAACAAGGATGTCCGCTTTCCCCGTATCTTTTCATACTAGTCATGTCGGTTATGTTTGCAGACATCAAATCCAGACTTAACACCCCCAAGCAAAGGGAACCAATGCCAGGAATTCTGTTAAGTGAAATTCCTTTTGCGGATGATACACTTATTTTCGGGGAACACACAGCTTCTTTGAACAAATTGCTGAAAGAAATCGAACTGGAGTCCGCGTACTCCAGCATGAATTTAAAAAAAGGCACGTAGATCTTTCCAACCTAGGCGATTCAAATTTAATTTAAAAACAAAAACGGTGAATTGATCAGTGACAGGGATTTTGCAGAGACGGCGGCAGAATATTGTGCTGAAGTGCAATGGCACTTATTTCACCATTGCAGAACTTGATGCAATTCTAGCGACCTTGAAGTGTAACAAAAGTCCTGGTCCAGACGGATGTAGGGCAGAACTGGTGAAATGGCTGTGTGTAGGTAATCGAATTTATTTGCTGGAATTTGCTTGTTTCCTCAATGTTTCTGTTTAGCAAAAATTGGTGCTCGTTACAAGAAGGGAGATGCTACGCACATGAAAAACTATAGACCCATTGCTCTACTTCAAGTACTATATAACGTGCTCGCTAGCTTAGTGCGCAGTAGAGTGCAACAAGCGTTGGAACCTTGGATCCAACGAAACCAATTCGGATTTAGACCCAAAAAGTCTACTTCGAAAACTATTTTTATTGGCAGATGCCTTTTAGATATTGCAGAACGCCAGCATAACAATCTTTCCTTAGTCCTACTTGATTGGGAAAAGAGGTTTGACAAAATTAATCAGCAGAAACTTCTACAGGTATTGAGACGCCTCAAAACACCTCCAAACATGTTGAAGTTATATAATCACGCTGATGTATGACAGTCCCAAATTTAAAGTTACTGCTGCAGGAATTTCTTCTGTGTATAGAACCCAAGAATCAGGAATTCGACAAGGATGCCCTCTTTCACCATATCTGTTTGTTCTGTTAATGTCAGCTTTATTCGTCGATATAGAGGCTCAACTTAGCACCCCAAAGCAACAAGACAAGAACCAATTAGGGGTATTCGATTTGCTGAAATTTTATATGCTGATAATACACTTATTATGGGACCCACACTCATTCCGTTAACAAATTTTTGCATGCAATTCATAGAGAGTCTGAGTTTACAACCTACACCTGAACTACTGTATGATAAATGTATCAACCTTACGCTACATCAACATCAATCTAGCATCAAATATGCTGATGGTACTCCTGGTCCCGCGTAAAAAGGAAGCAACATACTTGGGAACACTTCTCTCAGATAGTGTTGATAATCATAGAGAAATTTGCGATAGACTGGCGGCTGCCACCGCTACATGCCACAGACTAAAACTTTTTTTGGGACAAATCTCATACTTCAGTACGTTGGAAAATTCGAGTTTTTGATTCCATTTTAAAATGCAAGGTTTTGTACGGACTTGAATGCATTGAGCTGACGAAATCTGATGTGGTCAAACTCAATGCATTTCAAATGAAGGGTCTTAGACGTATCTTACACTTACCTACCACTCTTATTGATCGATCCATCGCACATCAAAGAGTTATAGACAGTTTGAGAGATAACCACCAGATTTGCATTGACCTTTTTTCTCAAACCTGGTTGAAAAGGAAATTGAAACTTTTCGGACGCATTCTGCGGACCAGCTCAGATGACCCCCTCAGACAAGGTCTGTTTGAATACAACACTTTCATACCAAGAATTGAATACAGAAGACCCGGCAAACCCCGTACTTCCTGGTTATTCCAAGCTTTTAAAGAAGCTTTCGAGATGTTGGGATGGGTCGAGGAATATGACTATGACAACCCGGAGCATCAAAATTTTGTCTTAGAAAACGCAGCGGAGCGCCAGGGTGTCTTTGCATAAATGTCCAAAATGCTTAGAAATATTGCTATTCCCTGGCCCCTCACTGAATTCTTTCATCACCGAATTGTCGTCGCCGAATGTGCGTCCTGCTACAGGATGCAAGGTTGCTGCTGAAAATTACCTGCTACACAGTTCTTGTGATATTTCTTTTCAAGGGCTGTAAAACCTCTGTTTGTTTTCTTGCCCGCTGGGTGATGTACGAACTTCTAATATTTCACTGTTCCTTTCAATAAACCTCGTAACACAGTGTGTGCCGGATGTAGTGAATTTTTTAACGCAATTCTATCTTAATCTCGTTTTACCTTTCTCCTACATACTGTTGGTGTTTACTGGCTGAGATTTGGTGCTCAGACTTCGCAGTCTGCACTTGGAAAAAAAAGCATCAATCTAACTCCCAACAAAAAATTGTCTACTATCAAATACCAAAGCGGAAACATTGTACCCAGAAGGCAGCAGGCGGTGTATTTAGGTACTCTTCTAACAGACACGGTAAACGATACTGCAGAAATCCAAAACCGCATTGCTATGGCAATCAAGACATGTGCGCAGCTAAAACTTTTCTGGGACAAAGCTGATACAAGCATTTCATGGAAACTCAGAGTCTTCAATTCGACTATCAAATCCACACTCATGTATGGCCTCGAAACTATTCAATTGACCCAGGGAGAACACAATAAAATAGATGCCTTCCAAATGAAGAATTCTCAAAATCCCGCCGACATTCATAGAGCGATGACAGACAAGCCAATCAGTCAGAGATCAAGCAATGAGATACGGAGTCAATATTGAAAATTTCGGAAACATGGAGGCAGCAAAAACTGAAACTACTAGGACATATCCTCCGCGCTAGACGGGAAGATCCTCTTCGACAAGTTTTATTTGAACATACCCAGAATTTTTTCATGTAAAAAGATGTGGACGAGCAAAACTAGATTGGTTTTCAGAATCTGAACGGGAAGCCATGCATAGCCTTGGAAGGGAGACACCTAATTACTGAAATCACTCAACAGGATCTTGAATTTGTAACCAGAGCTGCCAGCAACAGACAAGGTCTTTTTAAAGGCCATCAGCCTTGGGGCTTACAAAGCAAATACTACGAATCAGCCCCCTGCAAGAAAGTTTGACAGAGACAGTGCAGAAGCCACTGGAAAAAATGCAAATGCCACAAAAGACCAAAAATCTCAAAGAAAACATCTTAGTCTTCCGTCATGCCGCGCACCTTTGCTGGCGCTTGGATACATACATACATACATACATACATACATACATACATACGTATGTACATTACATCACATTACATTACATTACATCACATCACATTACATTACATTACATTACATTACACTACACTACACTACACAACAGTACAGTACACTACATTACATTACATTACAGATACATCACATTACATTACATTGCAGATACATTACATTACATTACAGATACATTACACTACACTACACTACACTACACTACAGTACACTACACTACACTACACTACACTACAGTACAGTACAGTACAGTACATTACAGGTACATACAGGTACATACAGGTACATACAGGTACATACAGGTACATACAGGTACATACAGGTACATACAGGTACATACAGGTACATACAGATACATACAGATACATACAGGTACATACAGATACATACAGATACATACAGATACATACAGATACATACAGATACATACAGATACATACACGTACATACACATACATACACATACATACATACAT
>DF242094.1:52676-63887 GCA_000507305.1 Breviolum minutum Mf 1.05b.01 | reverse complement strand
CTTCAAGTGTAGGAGTGAGGGTTCGCAGATTTTGTGGGTTCGTTTGGGGCCTACCAGAACAACGAAATATGGAAGGCCCGAGGAAAAACCTCTAAGATCAGGCAAACAAACAGGACGACTGGGGAAAAATCTGTCTGAGCCCAACCTTCACTCTCCCTTAAAAAAACGACCAAAAAAGAAAGATCTGAACAATGAAACTGTAACCACCTAGAAACATAGTACATGGACCTCTCTTTGATGAAGGTGTCGAAGAACCTGCTCCCGTAAGCGCTGCATGCGGTTGGTAGAGCTAGACTCTGGACGTTGAGCTGATTCAACGCTGGGTGATCCCAGAAATTGGTCATGGCTTATATTAAATTATTGGAAACCATAGACTCATTCTTAGAGCACCACCCACTGTCTGCCTCAAAAAAGCCTCTGCCTCCATCGGCCCCAACTTTTGTCAATTTTTCTTACGTCCCTTGTCGCAAAGAGGTATTTGAGAATAGGCAAGGAAAACCATCAATGAAGCAATTGGCAATTCAATTTCAAAAAATCACCCTGGAATGCCTAAAAGTTTAGGTGACATGGACTGGTTGCAGTCTGGGCGCTGCAAGAAATCCTGAAGCTGCCCGGCACTCATCGAGCGATCTGGTCCACGACGGCAATTCTCCAAAGCCAGGGGCCATTCTTTCAGAAACCTGGGCCCAAATTACCACACCAAGCCAAATCAGGTCATCTCAAACAAATCACGAGGTTGATTGGGTTGATGCTAGGCAGCTAGATTCTAGATCTTTTACCCCGAAAAAAAGACAGGATCTTCCAGAGTTTCATACCACCAATACAAACCATCACGCTGATTATCACAGTCTTTTCAAAGGAACAGGGACAAATAGCGACTGGCAAGACATGCCAAGACAAGTCAACGTTGTCAAGAAAACAACCCAAGGTTTCAGGCTGAAAACATGCCCAGAAACTGACGGCGCCGTTTCACCAAAGGAGTCCGCTGACTGCGCCTGAAAACACGCAAAAAGCCAGAAACCAAGTGGAAATCTAACACCTGAACACCTGGTGACATGGACCAAAATGTTCGAAAAACTGAACACTCAAGGGAAGTTTCAATACTGTAACTAAGGTGCTTTAGTGGACCTGGAAAGCAGGATGGTAAATGACCCAGATGATATTAATAAAACGGCTATGGCCCCTCCCTTGGTATCTTAAATGTTTCATAGGTTTTTTGGGCACCTGCGCCGAAGGAAGAAACTCAGAAGGCCCGCGCACATGCTGAGCCCAGCCACTAGCAAAGCCAATTTCCAATGAAGTTGCCTCGCAGCTGCTGCCCCCGAAGCTGAGGCCAGACACCAGAAAATCAAAGGCACGTGCCACAGGCCTCGATTTTCTTCAAGCAAGTTGCGTTGGCGAAGAAAAATATAATATGTATTTTTTTTGCCAAAAAAACAGGAATGAATGGACAGTTCAAGTTGAACCATGCCGAAAGATGGCCCAAAACCCAAAACTCTTTGCAAACTTTTTGGGAGCCATGTGTCCAGTTGCAATGAAAGCTCTGGGGAACTTGAAACGTAGATGTCCCATAGATGTGTCCAAAGGCATTTGAATATCTCCGTGCAAAGTCAACTGATCGAAACTGTGGCTCTCCACTTTCCATTGGGTCGTGGGTGGCTGGTCTAAGTGAGGCGCCCCAGTTGCAATGAAGAACACCTCTGGGCTCTGCCAAGTCAAAACAAAGTGCGGAATGGAGCTGGTGATGAGGACTTTCTGTCCCTGTTTAGATACATCTGCAAGGGGCAGCTGACCAAAAAGACCTGTCAACAGCAAATGGCAAAAGATGGTGCCAGCAATCCACGAAAGGACTGCAAACAGTACCTCCATGTTGTCAAGTATGCAAGATTGCTGCATCTCATCCGGAACATTTCGCACCAAAAGTCCTTCACAGGCATGACATGAAGCGCTGATTGGAGAAGAAACATGGCCAGAAGGGCAGATTCGGCACATCGCACTGCCTGAGGAGGCATAAGAGCCAGCATCACAAGGTTCACAGTATCGTGCCCCTGGTGAAGCAGATCGCCCAGAGGGACATGCATCACACCCTTGGCTGCTGGGTACGGCTCCTGGCTCACACTGGTGGCATTCTACACTTGCCTCTCCTGCAAATTTGCCAGCCGGACAAACATCACACACAGTGCTACCCTGTTTGGACGCATGAAATCCAGCGGGGCATTTTGTGCATGACTTGTTGCCACTAGTAGATGTCCAGCCAGCTTCACAATCCTGGCAAATCTTGTGATTTACTTCAAACTTTCCGGCTGGACAAACGTCACAAGCCGAAGCACCTTGTTCGATGGAAATTGCTCCTGGCTGGCAACTCTCACACTTGCTGCTGGCCGTTCGTGAGAATTCACCGGGAGGACATGCATCGCATTCTACGCTTGCCTCTCCTGCAAATTTGCCGGCCGGACAGACATCACACACAGTGCTACCCTGTTTGGCCGCATGAAATCCAGCGGGGCATTTTGTGCATGACTTGTTGCCACTAGTAGATGTCCAGCCAGGCGGGCACTCCCTGCAATACCGGTTCTTGTCTTCAAACTTTCCGGCTGGACAAACGTCACAAGCCGAAGCACCTTGTTCGATGGAAATTGCTCCTGGCTGGCAACTCTCACACTTGCTGCTGGCCGTTCGTGAGAATTCACCGGGAGGACATGCATCGCATTCTGCACTTGCCTCTCCTGCAAATCTGCCGGCCGGACAGACATCACACACAGTGCTACCCTGTTTGGACGCATGAAATCCAACGGGGCATTTTGTGCATGACTTGTTGCCACTAGTAGATGTCCAGCCAGGCGGGCACTCCCTGCAATACTGGTTCTTGTCTTCAAACTTTCCGGCTGGACATGGATTACAAGCAGAAGCACCTGGCTCACTGGAAATTTCTCCTGGTGGGCAACTGTCACAAGTGCCTCCTGCTTTTGGGGAAAACTGTCCAGCCGAGCAATCCGTGCACGAAGCACCCTCAACAGAAGAAGAGCCGGCGGGGCAAAGGGTACAATTCCCGAGAATTTCCTCCATACCAGGAGGGCAGTGCCCTTCGGAACAAGTGCTTCGACCTTCCTCATCATATCCAGAGAAGCTGATATCATTGCAAGCGCAGGAGCCGTTTCCACGTGCACTGATCTCCTTGGGTTTCTCTTTCCGCGCATGCAAGTCATCAAAGCAACTCCCTCGGCCGTAGCACACATCCACAGTTTCAGTTTCTATGCCGGGGCCGGGGCAAGCTTTACCTGTCATGGCCAATCCACCTTGAAATAGAAATTGAATGAAATTGATCAGTTTTTTCCCTATGTATGTAATATGTTTCTTTAATCACTATTTTTAGGTCCTGTTGTAAGTTCCCTCTTGCCTTTCAAAAGTTGAAAAAGTTCATCTATTGTCCAAGCGAGTTACAAGAACGCATCTCCCCCTTCCCAATTTGGCTGTGTTCTGAAGTGTACCAATGAGGTTTGCACGCAGAACAGTCGCGTAGCCCGTGACCAGGGTGACAGCTGCAATAGGCCTGTCCTTCCAGACAGTAGCCTTTCCCATGACACGCAACCGCGCCTGCCTCACAAATATCAGGACTCCAACGTTGCAAGCGTTGATGGTGGGAAGAAAGGAGGATGCTCAAGGAACCATCACCCGATTCTTCCAAATCAAAAAACCACAAACTGCTCTGTGAAATCGTGCTGAGATCGGCTCCTCGACAAGCAGGATTTGCATCACAGTCCAAGCTGTGGTCGTTCTTGTGCACGCAGACTTTGATGCCCGAGGCGGCCGTACTTAGTGCACCTGTGAGTCGGACCAGATCCAAATCACCATCTCCATCACAGTCCACAAAGCGCCATGCTCTGTCACAACCTAGCCCAAACCTTGAAGCCTCAGGAAGGCTTTTGAAGGGGCTGTCCATCCTCTCACGAAAACTTCCATTTTCCAAGTGTTCGAGGAAATGACCATACGGACCTATGATGACATCCAAATCCCCATCACCATCCCAATCAATTGGGATGGGCTGCAAATTGGAACCTTGCTTCCATGGAGTACAACCAAGGGTAAGCTCACTGAACTCTGCCAATGCATGCTGGGAGTCTTCTCTGTAGCCACCAGGAGTCTTTTCGTAGTAGCGTAGCTTGCACCAACAATCCCGATAGGTCTCCATCAAGCCTCCATCAATCCCGGTAATCCCGTAGCTTGCACCACCCTTCAATTTTTCAGCAACCACCAAGTCCAGGTCTCCATCGAAATCCCAGTCAACAAGGGCCTCGGCACTAGTACCAGGGCCGTAAGCAATAGTGACATTGTCAAAAATTCCAGCGGCTTCCCTGTACCTTCCATGGTGCAACTCGTACAAGCGCAAGCGGCCACGTTGATCCAAGTGGCCATCCTCCTTCACCACAATGTCCCCTTCTCCGTCCTCATTCCAGTCGACAGCATGGAACCTCGCCGCTCTAGCCATGTCAATGTCTCTGAAATGATCCCTGAAAGAATTCCGCCTCATCTTTCCTTCCACGGTGTTTTGCAAATAGGTAGGAAACAAGCCCCCCAGAAGCAGCAAGTCCGGCCAACCGTCGGAATTCCAATCCGTCACGAAGAGGTATCTGTCCACATCGACTGCTGGACCCTTCGTAGCCTCAACAAACGCACCACTTTCAGTCCGGTAGAAGAAAAGCCATGGTTCGAAGTCTTTCAATCTTGCGAAGAAATCGAGGCGCCCGTCACCTCGGAACAAACCGCATTGTCCCGTGGTGGTAGCGGGGGTTGGATCCAAGACGTATTCCAAACACAACCCTTTTGGGCTTCTGAATCAAAGTGCTGGCTGAGGCACCATTCATATCACTGATCCAGTGGTGCCAATCCTTGAATGCTTTGAACGGATGTTCATCGCCTGCACGCTCCATCAATGAGGCGTTCCCAATCCGTTCCTGGGCAGCCGAAACCGAAAACGTTGGGCTTCTATCGCTTGGCGTTCCATAGCTCAAAAATAGTGAGAAAAAAATGGCAAAAAAGTCATAACTCTTCACGTCTTCCAAAAAAACATCCGGATTGGCTTTGACTTTTGGCGAGGCTCGAAATACCTGTGGCCTAAAACCAAATCTGCATCGCCATCCCCATCAAAGTCTACGACTTGCATTTTGCAACCTCCCCGCCGAGTACTAGGGGAATGGGCCCTGGCAACCATGATGACCTCACCATCACCATCCTCGCAGACAAAGAATGCAAAAAAACGGCACAAACACGAAGCAAAGCTCTAAGACTCTAAGAGATGTACGACAATTATTGGAATTCCACAGAAGATATATACAAGTCCAATGGTTTCCGCGCACTGGATAACGACCATTCAGGGCAAGTATTCAGGATTCAGGATCAAAGAACTCGATTCCAAATCATGAAATACTAAAACTCACTAAAAGAAAAAGCAGCATTTCACCACAACACTCCAAGCAGTGCCAAGGTTCTACCAACAAGTCCGGAGACGACCGTTTCAACTGTCTCACCGAGACATTGTTACCCAGACTGCAAAGTAAGATGTCCAGCTCACCGTCACCATCCCAGTCTGCCACTTCAAGGCCTCCTGTGGCTTCAGTCATGAAATTCTGAGTGATGGAAAAATGAGTACAAGGAAACATGATCAGTTCGAGAGACACTATTAGATACTATTCGCGGACTGTTACAAAACAAGATGCTGCACTGCTGACACAATGTACCTCGGTTCCGGCTTGAATCTGATGCGCCTGCTGTCACCTGTCCAAGTTCATGACGGTTGAAGCTGCCACTTGGAAGACGTTCAAACCAAACGATGGTGCCTTCAATTTCAAGAAGGATCACATCAGTGTCTTTATCTCCATCCCAGTCTGCAAAACGCACATGGGCATAGTCCATGGGTGTGTTGCCGGTGTAAGGGAGCCACGTCTCGACACTTTTCCAGCTGTGTTGCTGGCCGCTGCATCTGCCGCGAGAGGTCTGGCACCAAGACATGTCATCTAATAGGAACGACGAGTCACGGACTGTCACGTGTGAGGGTCTTGTCGCCACAGGACAAGCGCACACCAAGAGCAAAATAATCCGAAACGACATTGCGCGAAAGGTTGGTATTAACTCGCAGCAAGAAACCATGTCTTGAATATGGGGAAATAAACCTAGTAAAGGTTAACGTTGAAGAAAGCCGTGCCTCGCACTCCTCATACTAAAAAAATGTCTTTATTACAATCTCTTTTCCTCACAGGTTTCACTGTTTCTTTCCTGCATGCCTGCCTTCAAGGTTTCTTTTCACTCCTTGGGACTGAGTCATTATGATCATGTGTCAATCTACCTCAAGATTGAAGCCAAACAGCTGAAAACGCAGCCATCAGCAAATCATGCAAAGCTCAACGAACCCACAAATTTTGTTCCAAGAAGATCCAGTTCTGCGACGACTCCACATGCAATAACTTCTTTTCGGTCACATTATGACAGTGCTGGCGAGGCTAGACCAGCAATGGGAGAGCTCTCCTGTCCACCAAGACCATCATACCTCATAATTGACCTGATTCTATTGAAGCAAAAAGTGCCGAGTGGCCTAAACAACCTCCATTGTACCTTATCCCAGAGCTCTATCTCATCTGTCACAAACTACAGAAAATACCCACAAAGCTTCCTGAAAAGAGCAAAGTCTGCCAACTTTGTAAAAAGAAATCAAGGAAAAATGATGAAACATGTAATCAATGATCAATAATCCCAGTTAGTCCCTTGCAAAAGCATTGTGAAGTGTTTCAGCAAAAAATAAATCAGAATCCAACTCCATCTCCATCTCTCCTTGGAAGAGCTTTGCGTAGACCTTGAGGCATGCAGGGCGTTGGCAACGCCCCCATAGCCACGGGGCGTGGCTCGGGACGGCACCGTAGCACCGGTGTCTCGTCGCAGTTGCAGCAAACGATCACGATGGGCACAGGTGATGCGCAGCATCTGCAGGTGATTTGGTTTGGTGGATGTTGGCATCTTAGATTTCTCACAGTTGGAAAATGCTCAAAGACCTGGAGAATTTGCGAATTTTAGAATCAAGGCCCAGATATGCCCAGATGTTTTGTTCAACTTCTCACGTGTCGTGTGCCTCACGATCTTCCTTCTGCTCACGCTTCAACTGCCCAACCAGTGCCTTTCAGGTTGGTTCCAGATCAACTAGTTCCAGCGAAGCATGCATCCAGAATCCAAACATTGGATTGCCACTTTGTGCTACCCCCATCTCACCATCCCCCCCATCCAAAGTCCTGTGTGTTGTCAGTGACTTTCCAAAACACCCCGCCTCCAACTCTTTGATTCTTTCCTGCATCTGCAAATCACTGACCTTTCTTCGTGGAAAGGTCTTCTCGCGTGGCGGCGCCGGGGTCTCCGGTGTCCTTTAGTGCTGAGAACTGCCCAACCCCATCCCTTCAGGACATCCAAACTGCGTTCAGATAGGCCAACTGCTGCAGTTGTTGTTCCCTCAAAACAGTCACAGTCATACCTCTCCCATATCTCCCCTTCGAGTAGTGTACCTGGGACTTCTTGGGCGTTCCTCTGCAAGAAGTGCCTCAGAGATGAGTAACACAAGCCATCACATGTTTGAGAGCTGCTCATTTTGTGCATCATCTGCAGAATACTACAACCTCGACAATCCACACGATGCATCAAATTCGACATCAATTTGAATCCTTCTCTTGGTTGTTTTTCTTTTGCCCAACTAGTTCAAACCTCACCAACCATTAAAAACCTTTGGAACCCTTCAGAACCTTGTGGAAGGCTTTGGAACCTTTGTGACCTAAGGATCACAAGCTTATCCTCGATTCCTTCCCACCCCGCGCCTCGAGCTGGACTAGCTGCTGACGAAGTAAGGAGACATCTTCTTGACTCATGGCCAGCTGAGCCTTGGGGAGTCACATGTGATCTTGAAGTTGCTATCCCCCAAGGCACAAAATTGATAGAATTGCCTATCTTCCACTACAAGGGTGCCAACATTCCAAGAGTGTCTTCCTTATTGTCAAAGCATTGGGGTTAGTATATAAGACCTGGTTTTTTAACCTAAAATCAGCCATGTGATTCGGCTCTTGGGACAAAGAGCTGCAAGTTCTTCACATTTCTCGCGCTCTTGGTGCAGCTGCCATTCCCATTCTTCCTCCGAGGCCTATCAGCAATACAACACTCCAACTGCCTCCATTTCTTCTGACAAGACAGCACCAAGGGAATATGAAGATGAAGAATAAAAAAGCCAAGCTTTCCCAAGTTGCTACAAGTACAGGTACACCGGTACACCCATCAGAATTTTCGCCCTCAAAAAAAAGACTCGTAAAATCCCCAAGACAAGACCACAACAAAAGTTGAAAACCGGGAAAAAGACCTTTAGGGATTGAAAAAGCTTCAGATTTTAGTTTTAACGATTTCCAAACAAACAACCTGTTTTTTTTCGCCTGCCGCTGCTGATGATCCTTTTGTTGTGCCAACTGCTGGCTGCTGAGCTCTTCCTGTGTAGCCACCAAATCTTCAGTCAAGTCCTCCACCTGGTGCATCGGAGTTGGTTCAGAAAATGGAACAACAAAGGTCATTTTGTATATTACCAACCCAAACAATGCACTATCAGAAGGAACATCTTGTCCTCAAGATTGAAACATATGAATCATTGCATTCTTTGATCCCCTCAAAATGGATAATTTAATAACGCCTGAACAAGTGAAAATGGATAAACACTTCGGCCAACCTCTCCAACAAGCTGATCACGCTCCTGCAATGGCTGGAAGACACACAGCAAGAATTCCATCTTTCTTGACACTTGCTAGCATCAAACAGTCTCTGCTTGACCTTGCAGGCACGTCCTTCCAATGAGTTGCTTTAAAAAGTGGATTTACAGCATGTAACCTACTTTTCCAATGTCTAAAATGTCTATCTTGTCATGTTTGCCGGATCTCCTAACACATGACACCCCAAAAAAAATCACAAAAGGTCACTGCTAAACGATGGTTTTTTTTAACACCACGACTTCCATGGGTTTCAACCCGGGAAGTGACTGCTGAAACTTGTTGTTCACTCCTCAGCGGCATGAATGCAACCCACCAAATGCCGTACTTGCCATTGTTGCTGCCAGGTTAAGGCAGCTACCTCTACCAAGAGCTCGCCTTGGTGGCGAGTGCTTCGAAGCCTTCCTCCCATGTTTTAAAGTGTGTTTTTTTTGGAGGGGAAAAAAAATGCCAAAATGTTTGAGAAGCCTTCCTTTTTTTGGATGGGAATTACTAATTACTCAACTCTTGTAACAACAAAACAAAAGAAATTGCCAGAATGAAGCAAGATGCCATTGCGATCACAGTTCACTGTTTCAAAGGACTTCAGCAGTTGAAGTGCTTCTTCTAAAGCAGCTGCTTCTTGGGCCTGCGCCAATCTTTGCTGTTTTTCAGCATTAAGGAGTGCTTGACAAATACACAGAGTGAAAGCGAACAATTGACAAGGTTTATGTCACGGACTCACAAAAAATGACACCCCACTCGGCCAAAAGCCAATCTGTGCTGGGGGGGAGTTTGGACCAGCCTTGTCTTCCCAGTCTTGCATCGACACTAGCAGTTTGCCTCTCACAGTTCCAATGGCTCAAACTGTGGACACATTCCCTGCAAAAGAAAAAACAATGCCAAACATCTTTGCTTGAGTAGTAGATATAGACGACTGTAGGTAAATAAGACAAAAGTACTGGTTTCTAATCAACATATACTGACTTGTTTAACCGGTCGGATCAGTTGGAATGAGAAAACAAAGAGACCCTTTACAATTCATGGGAACCTTTACCCTCATCTTGTGAACGCCAGGCTACGCAAAGTCTGCGCCCGCAAGACTGCTAGAGGATACTGTCTTCGCAGCTCTGACAGTGTGATCTGTCGGATGCCTAAGAGTGGCAAAAAACAAACGCATCCTTCCTTCAGAAAGGTTCCCAACAAAAACATGTCACATGTTGTTTGGTGGGGGGGGAGAAGGTTTGGGTTTTGGTTTGAAAGTTGTGACTTTTCCTTGTTGGAAGATGTGCAAAAAGGTCATAAACCCCACCTCCGAAGCTGGCAGTCCAAAGCTTTGCTGCATCACAGCAAGGAACGCCCACAGAACCCAAACGCTCTTCATCCTGGATGGCTTGCCACATCTGCTGCCGTCAGCAATCAATATGGATGCAAATCCCAAGAAATTGGTGCTTTGTTTCGTTTTTTCAAAGCAAACCGAGGATGATCCTTCTTTGCTTGGAAACTGTAGTTTATCCTTATCCAAACTCAAAAAAGGCACACTCTTGGCCAACATTTTCCATGAACCTGAACTGTGCATCCTACCGGAATGTACCTCACTGCACCGGCGTAGAAGGCTGCAAAGCTGCCAAATGTCCTTGTGAGCAAAATCTGGACCCAAAATCAGTATCTTCCAATCATTCCATCTCAAAACAGGGTGCTGTGTCTTCATTGATTTTTAAGCTTCCAAGAAAAAACCTCACACACTCCAGGAATCAAGAACCTCACACACTCCAAGAATCAAGATTCGAGATATCTAAAAGTTGAAAAGGTATAAGTTGGGGTGCTTCCCCCCTTTTTTCGGCGATCCCAGGCTAAAGCTTCACCAGCAAACCAGCGTGGTCGTCCTGTGCTGCTTTCTCCGCTTGCAGAACCATGGCCCTACAAAGGGGTCGCAAGTCCCATGAAATGGCCTGGAACAAAGGTGAACGAAGGATTTTGAGAGGTGCAGAAACTGGGGTTTGGGACAGTCGAAATAAAAACAGCCACAAAATATGAAAATAATGATAGTAGTATTGCCACAACTAATATAACTGATACCAATACCAATACCAATCAATACTAATACTATTATTAGACATCATACTAATAATGAGAATGCTCATTCATCGTCTCATTCTCAGGGTCTTCTTCGTCGTCGTCGTCACCGTCGTCCTCCTCCTCCTCCTCTTCCTCCTCCTCATCATCATCACCATCATCATCACCATCATCATCATCATCATCATCATCATCATCATCATCATCATCATCATCATCATCATCATCATCATGGTCAGCGCAGTCATCGGCGCGGTCGGCATGGTCATTGTCGTGGTCGCTATCATCATGGCGGTGGCTGTCGTCTTTATACTGTGTCATGATAAGAATCATAATCATCAATCACACGGTCATTTTCATTGCGATCACCCTACTCCTGAGT
>DF242094.1:32676-50176 GCA_000507305.1 Breviolum minutum Mf 1.05b.01 | reverse complement strand
ATGTCCTATTTAGTCTATGACTAACTTGCTAAACTGAATTACTTCCCCACATGGCTCTGTAGGACCCCATCGTCCCGACTAGCAAAGCTGGCTGATGCTTGCAACCTTAGGATCCTGCATCTCCGAGCTGGTAGATCCTTCTAAAACTGCCATGGAAACATTTCAACTTCTTCCAACCAAGATTATACAATTTCAAAACAAAAAAACAATCCACTGGATATCCACTGCATTTTCTTGGCTCTCAACGACTCTCACCACTGTCAAATCCTTACCTTTTCCTCTGCCAAAGGCACCAGTGCGCCATCAGCGCCCTCGGCGAAGCGCGCCAGCAATTCCTCCAGGGGTTCCGAAGCAAAGGCCACGCAGGAATCGCCATCCTCACGAGAAAAACATCAAGGAGGCTGTGGAGATACAACAAAAAAATCCGTAGTGAGATTCCTTTTCAACAAAAACGCAGAAATCTATTATACTTCCACAAGAATTGAGAAAAAATGAATCAAGTGTATGCCTTTTTTTCGGGTCAAAAAAAAACTTTCGGATGTTTTTCGCTTCGGCTCCTCTGGATTGAATTCGATCGCCATAGCATGGCTTTGTCTCCAAGTTGTTTTGTTTCCGGCAGTTTGTTGTGCCTTTGTTTTGTGAGACCTTCCAATCTTGGGGATTTTCAAACAGCAGTAATGGTTGGGACAAAATTTTTGTATCAACTCATTGGGAATGGTTCAAAGTCGCTACCATGAGTGGGGATTTCTATCATATCAACAAGTCCTGCTGGGATTTTTGTTTTCCAATCACAAAGGTAGGGTCTCTTCTGGTTTTTCGTATGTCATTTTGAGTGGATGAATTTTCTGTACCCTAGTCTTTTCACGAAGATCAAAGGTCTCGGAAATGCTGGTCTTTTCGAACGCTATCATGTTGAAAACAATTCCAAGAGGAAAATGGTATACATGGAAGTGAATACACGATATCTTGTGACATTTCCCCTAAAAACCTGAAATCCAAAACAACGGCGTGCTGAGCAGATCAAGGCGTGTGAAATTCTAAACCCCAAGCATGTGCTTGAAAATCAACTTGTCTCAGAGGCTGACCAGAATGAGTCATAGTCATCCAAATTCCTCTCTTTTTCCCATGTTTCACATCTTCCACCATCCCAATCTTCCACTTTTTCCACTGAATCCACGCTGCCCAAGTGCAACCGGATATTTCAACTGAGGGCAACCGGGATTCAACCCGAAGATTGGCCCCGTTTCCGGGGCCAGCCTCCCAAGCACAAATCACCTCCCCTTCAGGGAGGTGTTTTCAAATGCCATCCTCTCAGCCCTTGTCAACTGAGAAGTTAACCATGGCATGGCCTCCCAGTTCTTCCCTGACAAGCTTCAGGTCTGGAGAAACTCTTCATTCACATGTTTTTGATCTGCACAAGTCGGTGTTTTCGGAGGGACACAATTTTCAGGCGTTGTTTGTTGATAGATCCTACAGATCCAAACGTGAAACCGAGCCCAAGAAACATAGGGGAAACCTCGCTTCCCCCAAGTCCTGTGTTTTGGGGGGACCCCCTCTTTCGCCTGCATCATGGTCTCTTTCTTTTAGCCTGGTAGGCGTAAAGAACCCTCACCATAAAGACACTGAAGGATTCAACAACCTCAAGCCTTTTCATGGTAAGTTGGTCCAGGTTGTTGAAGTGCCGGATGTTGATTTGCCCCAAAACCCGGCACTGAGTCCGTGGTCTTTAGAAAAGTTCAAGGATATTCCAGTACAAAAGAACTTCAAAAAAAAAAGTCTCAAAAATGGTTTCTACATCTCACCTTTACAAGCTCCTTGAAAAAAACCAGCAACGCTCACGGTCCGGTGAACTTCTCAAAAAACTTGGAGGTTTAAACTTTAACTTCCAGAATTTGGCCACAAAGGTTTCCGTGGTTGAAATCTTTAGAAACCTCAAAAAGGATCCAACTCCCAACTCCACACCGCCTGTGAGCTTTTGGCCCGGGCTCCACGCGGCCCGCCCCTGTCGAACGGAGTTGGAAGAGGTCAATGAAATCCCCACCAAATCCTCTACAAAAGACTTGCTTTAAACTGCATGCTGAGAACCTCAGAAAATGATGGAAGGAGTTTAAGTTGAATAGTGTTTGCACACCAATTCTATATGCAAAAATGCGTCATGAAAGCGTTACCAAAATTATGCATCACCAGCCTGCTTTGGTGTCGAACCAAGGAGTTTCCAGGGGATGGATCAGGCCTAAGCTGCATCATTGTCTACCAGAGAAAACCCTGTAGGGCCTCAAAGTTGGAGAAGCAAACTGCAATGGCAAACAAATCAAGAAAACGCTATATAAAACATGTCCATTCGATTCACAGGTACATTTGCTGGAGGGATTTGGCCAAACGCAGGAGAGTGCAACCATCTGGGAAAGTATCGAAACTACAAATCTGACCAGTTCTAAAAGGATGACATGTCTTGACGAGCCTCCCAAAGAGTTTCTATGTCAAGTTCCTTCAAAGCTGTGAAGGGAACAAAACATTTAAGAGCGAACGAAGGATGTATCTCTTAATGACATATCTGAGGTGCATCCCTCAATCTAGGACAATTAGAAAAAACAGCCCAGTTTTCAGCAAGATCAAGCTGAGCATGCGTTTGTGTCTTATCTCCAACCCCAAATCTGACATAACCGAATTTCCATTTCAAAATACCCAAGCAATACAACCTGACCTCAATGGAGCGTGATTGAGCACCCCTGCAATGGCGACCCCTGCTGTGAGGCAATTTTGGAGACAACTGATCACTGAAAAAACATCCAACTTACCAAATGCTTGGAGAAATGAAACCATCTTGAAGCATCTGAAGCAACTCTTACTTCACAAAACCTGAAAGCTTTCCTATCTGATCGAGATCTGAGCTCCCGATCCAGGCTCGGGACACTGGCAGCATGACGTAAGCCCTGAGTCATGCTAAGCTCAGGAAGACTCGTTTGGACATCTTGGAAATCTGAAAGGGTGATATGTTGACATTTCCAACGTGAATAAGGTACTTCTGTTTTGTTTTGTAATGTTACCTGTATGTGTGTTTTCATGTATGTATGATAAGGTATGCTATAGTATGGAATGGTATGGAATGGTATGGAATGGTATGGAATGCCTGTATGTATGCTCATGCATGTTTCTCACTCCCTGATTCAATGAACATGATTTCAGCATGTCTCAAAACTCGTTGACACGGCCATTCTCCCAAGCCTGTGCCCATCCAACACACTCTTGATGTGCCAACGGAAAGTCATAGCCTTAGAAAAAAGCGCTAAGCAACGAAACATGCTGAAACATCCGGCTTTTCATGTGTTTTTTGCTTAGTCCGATGACAAACCACTGGCAACCCCTGGTCAACTGGACCTTTGAAAAGGTGGATGTTTATTTCACACAACTTTTTGTTGCAATTCAACTCGACTACTTCGAGGCCGACTCTTTTGTCGGTGACAGCTGAGTGACACGGATCACGGGATCACTTTTGGACCGACATTTTTCAATCCGAGCATCTGGACTTCCTGTTTTCTCAGGGAGCTTGTGAGTAGTTTCCAATGGTTTCCACGTGTAGCTTTCAGGTCCTGAATCTGGAGCAAGAGAAGCTAAAGTTCATGTTGAGAAGAAGAGATGTTTCATACCTTTTGAAAGTGGAAGTGACATTATACACTTGAGACACTCTGAAAGGCTGCGGACCCATTAATTGTCAGCATCCGTGCCTCAAATTGTTTTTTCAGTACCCAAAGATTTGCTCGTTCAAACCGTCCAGATAACCCTTCCGAACCGCTGACTTGGAACACTCATTTGCGTGCAGGCCGTGTCCAACAAATTCAGCGGAAAACTGCCTCACAGTGCAGTAGCTGGCGTTGAATTGTCTCATATTCATTTGAGACTTGCAATTCAGTTTCCCGATAAACCCTCAAGAAAGGCTCGAAGGATGATATCAAATTGATTCACTGTTACATACATGAAAAAAGTCTGTGCAGGAAACTAAAATTACTCACGACATGCAGAAGCCATCTCCACGGAAGGAAACATGGAGTGCTCCCCTTCAAGCATCCTTGGATCCTGTTCTGCTTCCAAAAGATTCAAAATTCCAGAAGTTCTAGAGCTCAAAGTGTCCCGTCAACAAAAAAAAGCCTTGATTCGTGATTCAAGTTGATTTTCCACTTTGTTTCACCAACAAAAACCAAAAAAAAACGGCACCAGGACACGAAAAACCATCACCTTGGAATCGGGTTTTGTATTTTTCACGAGTCTGGAAATGGGAAGGTTGACATATCCTGGCTAGAGAAGCAAACTCTGATTGTTCTTGATCCAAGGATTTTCCTTTGAAATTGACACCAGCAGGTGTTCTTCGATGGGGACTAATCCCGCCACCCATGATGTACATTCTTCGGGTCCACTCCATCAGCAATTGCTGTCCCATGAAAAAGAAGCCCCGAAGTTTTTGTCATGCGTGGCGGAATGAAACCTTTAGAAGGTAGTCGATAAAGTTGCGCTCCCCCTGTGTCTCTTAATTGGAGCAGTCAGTCACAACTTTTGAAAAACAAAAAAAAAAATGCGGTTTCACTCTTCTTTTCCATGAAGTTTCCCTAAAAAAATACCCCGCAAAATACAGAGACCGAGCAGGTCATCCTAAAATCTGGATGAAGGCACGACATGTTCGTGGTGCCCGCTAACTCATCGGGAATGCCGAGCATTTCACGGACTCAATGGGCTGGTGGCTGAAACGTGGGTTCAAATCAGCCCATGTGAGTGTGAGGTCGCCTGTCAGCAAGTTTGAAAATATAAAGTGCAACCAGAAAACGAGCCATCTCCAAACCACCTGAGTAGTGTTCCAAACATGGTATGCTGGTTTTTCAAGTTCTTCAATTCTAAACATTTGTTTATATAGAGTCAATATTTTGAGGCTCGAAACATTGGTCTTGATTGGTTTTTGCATTACAAGGACATGTTTGAATTGAAGTGACATCAATTTGGTGCAACCTGGGTCAGGCTTGTTTCTCTTCAATGAATTGACTGATAAAGAGAGTCAGGGCTACGTGCTCCGTAAAGAATCATTCTCCACAGAAAACATCAAGATCTGAACATCGAACATACGATTTGAACAGCAACGCAGCGGAGCCACCCTCCTGACATGTGTCGCGAGCTGTACCAGCTTGAAACATGGACAAGAAGCACGCTGTGTGTCTATCTTAAGCTCTCCAAATCTGTGTACCTCGTCTGTTAGTGACCAAACATGCAGGAAGCCTGCGATGAGTTCTCCAGCAAATCTGTTTTGTTCAAGCTCTTAAAATCGGAGGGATTCTTTTTGGGGTGATCCTCAAAAAGGAACCAGTGGCTGAGTTATTCATGCGTTACACTTCTCGGTGATTCTTCTCCTGACATCAGGATGGATGCTTTCGTTCCATTTTGTTGGCGCTTCTGGTCCACCCTGAGCCATCACAGAAATTCTCCGTTTGCAAAAGATGGACGGGTATATCTCCGGAGACTCATCCTTATAAAGATGCCACCAGCAGCCAGGATCAACTGCTGGCGACTCATAGAAATCGCCAGGCAAATCACCTCGGTCAACAACATTTTTTGGTGGACAAAAACTCCTCCAGTGGATCTGGGGTTCGTTTTTCCACAAAACATGTGAAAAATTCCCATCCAAAATCCTGGTGGGCTTAACCATTTTTATATAATAATACTGTAATGTAAT
Source organism: Breviolum minutum Mf 1.05b.01 (assembly GCA_000507305.1). Classification (NCBI taxonomy): domain Eukaryota; class Dinophyceae; order Suessiales; family Symbiodiniaceae; genus Breviolum; species Breviolum minutum. The sequence goes on along the minus strand of DF242094.1, from coordinate 44,463 downwards.
CCTTATAATAGGCTGATTATAATCCACATGAAAGTTGGGTAGTTGTTGATCCCCTGTCTACCGAAACAACCCATGGTTTTTGGTCACCGCTCAACCAAGTGGAATGTGTTTTTTTCGTGCAAACTTTAGAGGTGCGAAAAGATTCCATTTCAGAAAACATACCAGACAAAGTACTGGTCCAAAGGCAAGCCTGGACTACCAGTAGGTAAGAGTTAGTAAGTACACCGAAGATTCAATGGATCACATTTTCATGTACTACACTAATCAGCTTCAGCACTTTTGAGTCCTGTGAATTCCAAAGCTTTTTGCAGTCCAAGGTGCAACAATTGCTGTGTCAGACTCCACGCAACACCTCGGGAGCTTCCCAGAAACTCCGGGATGCTGTTTTTTAACGGAAACTGTTTCCAAGCCACATTTCTGTCACCTGAAATTTCAAGACGTTTCTTGAAACATATGTTTGTCATCATCTTTCCCCACAGATGTTTAAAAATTAAATGATTTTCCATGTCATGCTTGCCAGTCAGAATATTTCATCACCAACTAAAAAACCCACAACAATTACAGTAATTCACTTCAACATTACGAGTTGCCAAAGTTCCCATGTTGACACGACACTTCCATCTCTGGTTGTTCCATCCACCAAGACACAACGACGAAGCGCTTCGTTAAAGCCGGCCTCAAGGGTTCCCCGGTTCAGGTTCAAACCCCGTCACGGGCCAACAACACCGGCAACTCCACACACACAAAACCACCCCCCTACCTGGCCACAGGAGGCAGGTAGCAAGCATTGGCCTTGGCATCCCCACAAAAACCCAGCCATTTGAACATGTTCTTCCAAGCAATCTTCCGATTTTGGCAACCCCAAAAAAAACATCTGTGGAAAAGACTTTAAGTTTAATTTATCTGTTGTTTTAAAAGAGGGCCTATTTTAGGAAATTTGGTGGAAGAGTCTTTTGTGGAAAACCATCCAGCAACAAATCGTTGACTCAGTTTACTCTAAGGCTTCCACTGTTCTGAGGCAAATTCCCTGATGCGGCTGCTACCTGAGATGGTCACTGAGATGGATGGCAATCCCTGCGACCGGAAACTCCGCAGAAAACCTCACCCCTCAGGCTGCCACGAAGGGTTTCCGAGAAAGTGACAATTTCATAATCTCTTCGACATAGCAATCCTCAGATTCGTTGAAAAAAAAAAGGATGGAACTGGAATACAAAAAAAAACATCACCGGCTGGCTGAAAAAATAAAAACATGGTAGCTAAAGTCCAAGACAGGCTGCTTCTCCAACTACCACTATCAGAGGATGGTCAGGGTCGCCCTCCTCGCAAAATGCACCCGATTCTTGCACCCTGAAGGTCTCGACATCACCCACAAACCAGCAGTTACATTCTCACCACTTGCCTGTGCTTGCATCAACGCGTCGACCATCTCCTGGCACAAGCAGCTAGCTTTCAGTAAGCCGAAATAGCTCTCACACCAAGCCTAGTTGCAGGGTCTTATCTCTGTGTGAAAAAGCGGAAAGAACAACCCAATTTGAAACAACGAAGCAACCATTTTTGTCAGAAGCGAACTCCTGGATTCAAAACTAATTCACTCCATACGCCTTTGAAAATTCATTCACTTCCAGTTTCACACCCCGATTTCTCTTTCAAAAGGACCCAGAAATTCCCACAAGAAATTCCCACCAGTCTATGGACCTTCCCCACCCAACCTTCTCGTCGGTACAAATCACTGCATCCTGCGGATATCATTGCTGAGTGTTGTATCAGTAAGTGTGTGTACGAAACACACACCTGGCAAAGGGCTCAAGATTTTGAAAGGGTTCAAAACCCCAAAATGCCGGAGAAATGAAAAATCCGGGCATACATATAATCATATAATCATATGACCATCATACAACCATCATATAACCATCATATAACCATATATATACATACATATCTTGAACTATAGAAACCAACAATTTACCCTTCAAAAGGCCACCCCCCTAAATTTCCCCACGAGTTGTAACCGTTGGGTTGTATTCACCCCCCGGGTCTTCAAGGCCAGCCCGAGTGATGTAGGTCTCGAAGGCCAACCGGCTGGCACTTTCGGGAACCGAAAGGATGACCTTTCCAAACCCCGGTGAGGTCGAGGATGATGGTCGCATCCCCCCTTGTTTTAAAAAAATGCCCAAGCAACGGCAACCAACTGCTAAAATGAAGGGGTAAAATGAATGGGTAAAAAAATGTGGCAAGATTATATAAAATTATGAAATCAATACTGAGTCTGCTTTGGAGAATAAAAGCTCATCTTGCCCCCGAGACTCAATCCAGTTCCCAAACAATCTCCAACCCTGCCAAAAACGCCACAAACTCTCCCACTTTCATCACTTTCATACAAGATACATCAACTTGCACGGCGAAGCAACTATCGATGGTACATTGCCGACAGAAATCGCTCTCAAAGTCCAGAAACTCCATCGAGCATTGTCGAGAAAATGGAGGTTCCAGAGTCTCTTGACGCTCCATAGTCCATTGACGAGAGATAGGCGATGGTTCCAAGGTTGACATACTAGTCTCTTGGCGTGGCATGAGTTTTCCTTCGAGAGGAGCGTCCTCAATATTCTTGAGACTCGCATCCTGGATTCAGTGTTCAGCTGTCGAAAAAGCAACAAATCTGTGAGTTTCTCACCTGATCATGTTTCGCAAAAAAAAACATGCCATATCTTTGAAATATTTGTTTTTTTGCTATGTTTGAATGATTATCCTCTATCGTTTCTGCACTTCATCTCTTAAGTTAGAAATGATTACCTTTGACACCCAAAACTGTTGACAACAACATAACCATCAACAAATCTTCTCGTGCAATCCCTGCCTCTCCCATAGGTAGAAAACCTGCCTGTGGACACATAACCTGTCGAAGAAGGATCTGACACGAAAAATTCGGGGCAGCTTTTCTGGTTGGTGGTTTCAACCCATTTGAAAAATATTAGTCAAATTGGGAATCTTCCCCAAATAGGGATGAAAATAGAAAATCTTTGAAACCACCACCTAGTTTTTGAATTGACCCCTGTTTTTTTCACGAATATGTTTGAACTGTTTGAACAAGTTCTGTTCCATTGATACTTCGGGGAGAATCTTTGCACACCATTGCCATGAGAAAAGCCCGCAACACATTCACTCTCTCCAGCAAAACTTCAAGAATGCCATATTCTAGGTTGGCTTGTGGTACAGGGGGCACCCCAGCTTTTCTCAGCAGAATCCAGGAAACCAATACCAGCCTCTCAAACGCTGAAAGTTTGAAGTTCCTATAAAGTTTGAGCAATAGCTGCGGAACCCAGTGGGATGTTGGAGACCATCAAACCTCATCTGTTCGTCTTCCTGAAGCCGACTCTATCCGAATCGCTACCAAGTGCAAGGCGGAGGAGAACACGAAGTTGCTGAAGGACTGGCCAACAGAATCATGTGCCCATGGCGCCCTTTGTCACACGTTTAGGCAAACTCCAGTATTGGAGAAAAAGAAGTGTCAGCTGATATTGAAGGGCATTTCGAAAGCACAAGAAAGAACCACTTTGAAAGATGTGATGATGTGATTACAGATCTAAAACCCAAAACTTCTGGAAGTGCACCAGGTTTTGTGGGGAAGCAGCTGCAAGACAGACTGGCGTTGCTAAACTTGGCTCAGGGTACCTATTTCAATGTAATTACCCACTCAAAAAGTTGCAGAAAGCCATTCTATCCAATTTTATCTCCAGATTTTGTCTCAACCTGACCCCAAAAACTTAGGACATCTTCTAACTCTTCATCCCGTCCCGGACTCCTGCTGCATGGGTGCGCAACCGCTCCCCACGATTGGCTACCTCTTCGGTGAGCCCCGCAGGCCTCGGCTTCAGAAATTTCCAAAAGATGTTGTTCTTGAAATGTCAATGATGCAGAATTTGTTTCATTATCTTGTACATGATGTGATTCTCTTCATTGCAGGCCCCTGTTTTTTAAGCAACTTTGTGAAAGACTTCACCTGATAGGCATCCACGCCATTGAGCAGAGAGCCTCGAGTCGTTCTTGATATTCCGAGCTTCCACGGGTTGCAGACATGTACATGCTGCTACATTGTTCTGGTCGGCGCCCATTTTCAAAGTCTGCACGTGCAAATTCCCAGCTCCATTCCCTTCGGGGAAATAAGTGAAACGATCCCAGATCTGAGACGAGAATCTCAAAGATTTCGTGATTTCTTGCATTGTAGTCATCCATCTCTGAGACTTCTTAAACTTCTTTCTGTGATTTCTTATACTTCGTTTCAAAGACATGTGCATTTCGGAGCAGACCGTCCTGCAGCCGGCAACTGCTTGGCTTGCAGGACTGCCTGGCTTGCAGGACTGCCATCGTTGTAGTCAAAATCTCTTCGCCCAGACGTGCTCTTCAGGATACGAGCAGCTGGTGTGGCCTCAGCATCAGACAGACGAATTTGCCAATTTCAAATTCATCTGTCAAGAGCTAGTGTAAGGCAGTGTGCAATGCTGCATAAACAGCACAATCTCACTGGCCACTACCAGCGGCTGGTTCGGATGTGTGTGGACAAACACACTGGCTTCAGTTCAAGATTCTGGCGCTTCTGCTCGGGATGCATATATCATGCTTCACTTGCTGGGCTTCATTGCCAGCCTCACCGATGATGATCCGACGCAAATAGATCTTTGGAAATGTCTTTTTTGGTTTTCATTGCCTCTGCCAGTGCCACAGCACCCGCATCACCAATCGCGTTACCCTCCAAATTGATCGTTCTCACTTTGCTGTTCATGTTGAGCATTTCAGCCACTGCCTGAGCTCCGAGGTCTTCCAGGAACAGGATTCTTGCTCATCGCCGGGGGCCCACGGCTCGGCGCGGCTTCGCCTCCTTGCCGGAGCTGCTGCGGGCCTTGGCGGCCTTGCGTTGGACGAGCGCTCGAACTCAAAAAAGGCATCGATCAAAGCGACATCATGACTCCCCTTGTCGCCAAGCGCCGCCCTCCACGAGGCTGCCGTGTTGGCGCTCTTGAGGCCGGCATGTCGTGAAATCCACATCGTACAGTGTGGTGTTCTTCTCCAGGGTTGCTGCAAAAGCTTCAAAGATTGACTTGTTGGGAAATGGACAAAATGACTTGACAGTTGGGTGAAGGCGAGTGAGGCTGCGCTTCACAGACAACATTCCTGCAACTCTTTTGACAATCACCAAATGAGCATTTTTATGAGGACATTGAATGACCAGTTCGGTCAAGGGCCTTGAGGCATTCCCCTCGAGGCGGTCCTTCATCCACTTGCAGAGCTGCACCAGCCTCTCATCGTCACACTGAAGCACTCCATGGACTCGTAGAAAGGCAAAGCTTGGACCAAGTGCTCGAAAGCCGAAGAATCTACATACGCAAAGCTTCCGCATTTGCATGTTGGCACCTTGCCCATGGAATACTTTTCCCTGAAGGTCGAACACTAGGTCTGTGTCGGAGCGGTGGGTGAATCTCAGTGACTGCATCTGCTTCTTGAAAAGCTCCGGCTGTAAAGCCATGACTGTGTTGTATTTTCTCCAATCCGCGGGATTCTGCTTCATCAATCCGCTGGTGAGCCCTGGTGTCTGAGCGGGTGGAAGACCACTGGAGCTCCGCTGGGCACCAGCCGCGGTGGCCATCTTCTTTCATTCAGCTTCTCCTTGAGGCTTCGCGGAGTTCAACTCCGAACTGCCAATGTCAACAGGAGATGCATGGCTTTCATGGCCTTCTTGAAGCTCTTGTCCTATGGGGAGTTCTCCTCTCTCTTGTACTGAAAGAAAGACACGTAGTCGATAAACAACCATACAGGGGCAGGGTAATATGCTAATGCATACCAACACGAGGCATCTGCAATAAATCCCAGATGATATCCACACGGATCTGGGTGTTCGCGCGTTTACCAGCAATGGGAAATCGAACACAAAAAGCTTCAGCCTCTGCCTGCCCCCACTACTGCAGTCCTTGGTGACTAACCAGTGCAGTTCGCCCCACACTCGGGCTCTCAAAGCTTTCATGTTCTGCCTCTGGCCTCCAAATATACTCTGCTCTCACAAGCGCAATGTCGGCGGTGACCAGGAAATTGGCCAATGCCACGGGATCATCTGGCGAGTACTTCACCTCTGCAACTTCTGACACGGCCGGTGAACCACCGGAAGGCGGACGATCTTGTGGAAGCAGACTAGGATTGCCCATCGCGCTCTTCGATTCGGGCATGGCTCTCTTCAATTTGGATGAGTGAAATGCAGTCTCAACACCAAGCACAAACCCCGTGAATGCCTCACAAAACGGTGATTTGATGAAACAACCCATATCAAGTGTCCAGTAATTAGATTGCCCTGCATGCCTGCTATCCTCACTGCAAATTCCAGGTCTTCGAAGCCAAGAAATGCCACCAAAAAATGTGTAGATTGGTGCCGTAAATCTCTCACTTTCAGCATCACTGGGTGAACAGACTGCAAAACCTCGGCTCTGGCCTGTGAAGGTTGTTTGTTTCACAGTTGACGAAGCCGCCCTGGGACCCCACACCCCTCCGGTCTGACCTGCATACAAAATCAGTGCATTTCCAGGGGGGGCATGCAACTTAGACGTGCAAAGACATGTCCAAGATTGCCTCTGAGTTATTGCAAAATAGTCGCGGCAAAACTAGGCTGCCTCAAAATCTTTTGAATTTCAGGCTTTCAGTCTTTGATTTCGGCTTCAGCCGACATACGTCAGCATAGTGCTTATGGGAGGGAATCAGCTTCAAATCCGAACAAAAGCCTAGGACTAGTGACATAAAAACAAGATCAGCTTGTCATTTTACAAGGTCAAATGGTTCAATGGTGTATTTCATTTTTGCATGGTACTTCATGGTACTTTATGGTACTTCATGGGATTTGGTTAAAATCTTCACTGGATCCATGTGTCCACGCCCCTTTTGTTGCGCAAGTCACTGTGGATGCTCATCCCCTGTACAGCCAAAGCCCTTGGAAATATCCCAAAAACATCTTCCATTGACAAAGCAGACTTGCCTTTCAAAAGTTTTGTCGATTTTCAAGGGCCCTGGAAAGGGCTCTACGCATGTTTTCGACACGCGCATCCTTCATCTCTCAGCATTCACCTCCTTGGCATCTGTGTTTCCTCAGATCCATCGAATCTCGGTTCAACCTTCTCAAGAGACATTGAAGGATCATCATGCTGTGTGTAAGATATATCATGTGATGCTCTTGATGGACAAAATCCTACAAACCAATTTTGACAGTTGATATTGACTGATATTGGTGAATCCATGAATCACAGTCATCCCAAGTGGTTTACGCCGGATTTCCCTGCATCAAGCGTATCATCCAAATTTGCTGCTGAATGTCTTGTCACTAATCAGAGTCTTCAGCTCCAGTTGAGGCCTCAGGTCGCGTTGAAGCTTCACCTCCTGTTGAGGCTCCTGAAAAAGCTGGTGCATCGTGCATCGGATCATCGGTTGGTCACTGCCATCGGGAATGGTCATGCTGAATTCCAGACACTTTGCGGTTTCATCTCTTTCAGCTGGTTTTGGGGACCCCAAAGTGTGGCGTTGTCTCTGAACAACATAAACCTTAAGGCATGCTGATATATGCTGATAAGGGTTGCCTTCATGACCATGTTCACCGCGAGTTTCAGACACAAAACGTTCTGAAAAAATCTCCTTCAAACTTCGCCTTCCACTTGCCACGACCCTTGCCTTTGGTCTTTTCCTCACCCTGTGCAGCAAAACGGAGGAGTCTGAAACCCTCAAGGCATTGGCCTCGGCCTCAAACTGCCCAAACCATTGGGATCTCTCCACAGTTCCGCCTCCGCTTGGTCTTCCTCTTGATTGGCAAGTTTGCCTGTCCAACGGATCCCAAGTTGGCCGATGTATGGGGATCCATCCCTGATTTTTGCCACATAAACCCCATGACAAACTCTCCTCTTTCTGTGAAAGAAGTTTGGCCCATTTACCAATCTGGTCACAAAACAAAGCACCGCGGTCTTACAACTTCAAAACCTTATCATCTTAGACAATCGCAAACACCCATCCTCCACGTCCCACAGTCCCACATCCCATGCCTTTGAACATGCCCTTCCATTTGCCCTTGCCTTTAGCCTCAGACGGAAGAGATCTATCCCTCCCGCGTTTGGTCGAAAAAAGTCGAAAAGGGCCCTTGTGCCTCGCCGGTCTCTGCATCTTCGGAGATAACACTGGCATCTTTGGCCAGTTGCCTGGAAAAACAGAAAACCTACCCATGAGTCGTTCGCTTCCCAACCTCCGCGGTGAGAATTTTATCACCAAATTGCTGAATGTGCTCTGACGATGACATGACATTCACCATCTTCCAAGGTGCCTCTTCACAAGGCCAGCATAGATCTGATCGTTTTTCAAGAGTTCCTGTTCCGAAAGGGAAGAGGAAGTGAAGCGACGACAAATCGCGGTTACAAGTGGATGAGGAGCAAAGAACACCCTCCAAATATGAAAAATTTAGACTAGTATCTTATCCATCCCCGGTGGTCCTACGTGGACGTTTTTCTGTGCCAAAAGTTGGAGTTTCACAAGCATCAAAAAAACATCAAAAACTTTTGGTGCTCTCACCCCAGTGGAGCCTCATGAGTCCCTTCTTCTGCTAATAAGCCTTCATCGAGCACGACAATCTTGTCAGCTCCTGGTTGTCAAAAAATGTCTGGTTGTTACCCCAAAAAAATAATGTCCCTTGGAAAATCACAGGTTTTGGAAATTGCATCATGACTCATGAAAGCATTGAAAGGAATCAAATGTGTCAAGAGCACTTGGACATTCCCAGTCACATTGCCATTCGCAGTCCTATGACTGTAGATAGGCGGTGCGCAATAAGGACCACTGAGCAATTGCCATGGACGGAATGTACTAGGTCGTCCAAAGCCTTCTGGACCTTCCCTTCATTCTCTGCATCCTTGGAGGGATGGTTTTATGGCCACGTTTTTTCTACCAATTCATTGGCTCAAAAATTGCCACCAAGGTTCAAGTGCAGAGGTGGCCTGACAAATCGATGGGGAACATCGTTGTTGAAAAACCGTTTCTTTGGGGGAATCTCCACTCACCAAAGTCTGCTTAGCACTGTAGGTTTTCTCATGTTGACCAAATTACCTCAAGAAACAAAATCATCAAGTAATCAAGTCTCATCTTTCGCAAAAAAAAAATCCAGAAATCCATAAATCAGTTTGACCAACCAAAATGGTGGAATTCATCTTCCCACCTCCAAGCGGATTTCCGGCCCCCTTTCCGAATCCCTTCTACCGGGTCTACGCCTCATCCAATAACAACAGCTTTGGTCGTCGCAGCAAGGCCCTGGCGATGGCGACGCGTTGCCGTTGCCCTCCACTGAGCCGAGTTCCACCTTCACCTTGGGGAGTTTCACAACCAAAAAACTCGGGAGGAAAATGAAGAGATTTATTTACCCCAATTTTTTCCGGTGATTTTGGGTGGATGTTTTTCATGGTTTTTTGTTGGCAAAAAAAAGTCATTTGAACAAAATAAAAAACTCTTGCAATGTTAAAAAAATAAGCACCTTTGACCACGACAATTTCAAACTGAAATGGTTTTTAGGCGGCTGTTTTCCCCAACAACCCTACGAAAAGTACAAGTGGCCAATCATGGAATCGTATTTCTCTTCCAACTTCTGAATGAAATCATTGGCGCTTGCCGCTTCAGCAGCTTTTTGAATCTCTGCCATAGGTGGCACTTCTCCTCACCACACACGAGGTTGAGTTGAAATTTATGCGAAATCGCAAAACGGACACTGTAGAAAGCCCTTCAAAAGTCTGCAAAACGTGGAATCTTCAAAATTTCCTTCCTGGAAATTGCAACGTGATGGCATTTCTCTGTAATTTCCAGCCTGGATCCAAACCGTAGGTCAAATTGTCCACGATTGAGCGACAAAAAACCTGGCAGGAGGAAAGACGACTGGGAATGCATCCGCTTTATCACTGGAAAACCTGCAGCTAGCTGCAAGTATTGCCTGGCAAAGTCAGCATGGGGATTAGGAACTTTGGATGAGCAAGGCCAATAATGTTTCTTTGCAAATATAGCATACTAAGGACAACAATAACCACCGCAGCAGCAGCGCCAACACCACCAACACCAAGAGCAAGAGCACAAACAGCACCAACGCTACCGCCGCCACCGCCACCACCACCACCACCACCACGACCAGCAGCAGCAACAACACCAACAGCAGCAACAACCACAACCAGAACGAGAACGAAGAATAAGAACACGAAGAATAAGATCACGAAGAATAAGGAAGATCGAGAAGAATAAGAACAAGAAGAATAAGAACACAAAGAATAAGAACTGGAACCAAACGAGAAGACTAGCAGCTACAACTAGATGCAGCATCATGGAATGCCAGACTTCACAATTTTTTTGCAACACAATGCTCACCCCACCGCAAAGTCTCCCTCTCTGGCGCCTGGGTGTCCTGTGACACGACACCAACGTTCCTGAGTCTTGGCAGCATCACGCATCGGGATATTTCAGTCATTACAGCTATTACTCCGACCTCAAGCTTGAGATTACCCTGGCAAGCGTTTGCAACTAAGACTCACAAAAGCCACCTTTCTGCATTGGAGGATTTGAAATCTGCAGATTAAAATTCGTCTCATAAAATCAACTAAAAGAATCTACACACAGATTTTGAGGGGAATCTTTTGTCTAAGCAACAAACATCCCAAACTGCCTCCAAAAATTCCAAAAAAATCATGTCCAAAACATATCCCATCCACAAATTTTGTGTTTCATCCAAGCATCTTCCGAAAGAGGCGTAGATTGTACTCCGTCAAGGGTCGCTGATTCAACATCACTCGGCCACCTTTGGGATCGTAGAAGCGTAACATCAAACCCACCAAGGTGCTCCTGAGCGGTGGAAAATCTGAAGCAAAAGCATCCACTAAAATGGTGGAGAGATTTCGGATGGATTTTTTTTTTCATACCTAGTCAACAAAAAATGGGATCATGAATCATCTAATATATTCCAGTAGTACCCGGACAAGCCGGGGGCGGAAGTTTCCAAAAGGAAAAGAACTATATAGCACAGAAAGAATTTGCCTATAGAATGTGCGCAAGGCGACCGACCAGCGCGATGCCCAAATCATTTCTTTGCTGTGAACGAGCCTTCTGCCGTTCCATGGTGGTGATGTTTTGTGCTTTGAAGTGAAGTGTTTTGATGTGTTGATGTCTGTTGCGGGGTCAGGTCATGTGATGGTCACGTCATTTGATGCGATGTGATGGCTTGTGTTGTGTCATGTCACGAGATGCAATGCGATGTCATGGTGATGAGCTGTACTACTCCTGTACTACAAAGTACTACTCCAGTACTACCCTGTTCTACAAAGTACTACTCCAGTACTAGTACTACTCCAATACTACTCCGTACTACAAATACTACTCTGTACTACAAAGTACTACTCCAGTACTACCCTGTACTACAAAGTACTACTCTGTACTACAAAGTACTACTACCAACTACTCTGTACTACTCCAGTACTACCCTGTACTACAAAGTACTACTCAAGTACTACTCTGTACTACAACGTACTACTCCAGTACTACTCTGTACTACAAAGTACTACTCCAATACTACTCTGTACTACAAAGTACTACTACCCTGTACTACAAAGTACTGCTCAAGTACTACTCCAGTACTACCTTGTAGATCCGCATCACATATGAAACGTCATTTACATTGCGCGGAGCAACAAAAGGCAGCCTCCAACTTCAGCAAATATTGCGCCTGCCACGCAAAATGAATCTCATGATTGATCC
>DF242094.1:17116-31809 GCA_000507305.1 Breviolum minutum Mf 1.05b.01 | reverse complement strand
GGACTACTACTACTGCGACTACTACTACTAGGACTACTACTACTAGGACTACTACTACTAGGACTACTACTACTATTACTACTACTACTGCTACGACTACTACTGCTAGGACTACTATTCCTGTCAGGCTACCCAAAAGTTCGTATATCGGAAGTTTGCCACTAAACTTCCTTTGACTACAGTAATTCCAAAATATTTGAGGAGTTTGGGCCTACTAAACTGCCAACATCCAAGTTTTTTTTTTGGTTTTTGTTTGCCATGTTCGGTTGGTTCCCAAAGATGCAGCTCAAAGATCTTCCCAGCACCACTTCGACCCACCATGGCTACTGTTTGACCTGCACCTGGCTACAATGAAAACCACCAGAGAGAGTGATGTCGAAGTGTCCAAAAAGTGAAAAACCCAAGAAACTTGGCCATTGTCATCCAGAAAAACAGATCAAATCATTGAAAATCCTTGAAAATCCTTTCTTTTTGTATCATGTCTGACTGCGTTTTTTCACTGCAAGGCACCTACTGTGAAGCTGAGACCTCGCAGGACCATAGCATCTGGCCGCATAGGATAAAAGAAGCGCACATCCTCGAGGAGTTTGCAGCTCGGAAGCTCAAAATTGCATTCAGTGCCACAATTTTGAGCTCCTCAAAGGAAATGCTGCAAGGCCCATCATCCATGCCCACATCACCTGTGCTGCAAAACTCTTGGTTTTTTGCTACGTAACTTTCCTCGACTTCCCACCTTCATCTGCTGGAATGTCAGGTTCAAGGTCGATGATCTCAAACCTTTGCAGAAGCACTGAAGTCAAAATTGGAATCTCGAAATACAGAAAGATGAAGATGAAGGATGTGACTGTCTCTTGAATCTAAGTCTTCTAAAGATATCTTTACAAAAGACAGCAAGACAGCAAGACAGCAATATACAGCAATACGGAACTATCGGAACTATCGTCCATCGTCAATCTTAGATGTGATCAATCCTTGCCAAGAGACACACGCTGGGCTGCAGAGGCTGCTTTGACCAAGGTATTTAGCATGCCGTTGAGGCCACTGATGGAGTTCTCAGTGCAACTCAGGTTATATAATGGTTAACGTCGGCAAGGCGTTGTGAGTTTGGGATCAGGTTTGTTGCCACAAATCTCACTGAAATGCACCAAAAAGTAACATTGAGCATCGACCAGTAGAGATTGAAAGTGATGAGGTTCCCAATCCTCACAAATTCGGAGTCACAAACCTGTTGCGGAAGATCTTCGTTGGAACCACTTTCCTGTACACAGCTCACTGGCTCACTGATGCTCACTGCATGTGACCAAGCAGCTGCAAATCACTTTGCCCATCGCCCAGAACTGCATATCCGCCATACCTCAAAAAAATATCCAATGGTGGCTAGCAAATCACACGAAATGCTCAGCATCACTGCTTTCCAAAACAGCAGGACTTTTGCCAGAGCTGGGAAAATGACAAGGACATCCAAATCAAATGCATTCAAAATTCAAATACATTCGATTCCTTTGGTCTGGAAAAAAACTCAGCTAAAGAGCCATAAAATCAGGATCGTGGCCGCAAAATCCAGGTACTGCGTGATGGCCGACACCCCAGCAGAGGCATACGAATCTTTCATGCCTGATGGACAGAAAGTTAAAGACTTGGAGAGAGCAAGACTTAAGGTACCAAATTCTGCCATTCGATCTGAGTGTCCCACCATTGCTCAACGCCTGATCCATGTGCGAACGGAAAGCAGCCACTTCCTTGGCATTCAATTTGAGCCTAGCGGCTAATTACTGGGCCAGTCAGCGGCCAGTCCAAAACGACGTTCAAAACTACCTAACTATATAAATAGATAAATAACTAACTCTAACTAACTAACTAACTAACTAACTAAATAACTAAGTAACTATTCATAGCTAACCAACTAACTAATTAACTAACAAACTAACTAACTAACTAACTAACCAACTAACTAATTAACTAACAAACTAACAAACAAACGAACTAACTAACATACATACTACATCTTCACCGTTTTAATTCCAGTTATCTTTCAACCGAGGCACGAGTTGATCAGCTCCAAAGGACCTCACCGTGCGGATGTTCCGCAAGGCTTCGGTGGAGACTGCGTTGGCATCGGCCATGCACACACGGATGGTCATGTTGATCTCCCTCGGGTGGCATCAACTCGACATGGGATTTGTTGCTTCAGGAAAACTGAGGGGATTTGTTGCGAACCAAGAATTCGTTAATTTGGCAATTTTTGGTTCATTTTTGGTGGGGTATGATGTGATAGCGGCCCTTTTCATCGGATCCTCCATCTTTTGGATTTGACTTTATATACCTCTCATCCAAGCTGCTTGGACCACTTTGCATACACACCAGTGAGGTACACCACGGGGCCAATCATGGTGGCTGCCAAGACCTCAACAAAACACACAGACATTTGATGACTCTCAGTGTTTCAAAGTGTGAAATCAGAAGATCTGCATCCAAGATGGATTTCTCTCAAAGAAATCCTTTGCCAAACTCCCAAACTAAAAATGACAAAAAACCACCAGCTTTCAGACATGGCACAGTGAGTTTCCATGATGTAAAGAGGCACATGAAGAGACCCCCAATCAGGCGTAGAATGCTGGTCAAGAAAATGTTCCTGGCACAGCAAGAATTTCGAAGCATCAACCCTATGGAAACAGTACTGATTGCAGGCAACCAACATATGATGGAAAGTCATCTTCAACATGATTTCATCAGGGGCTTTTGAAGGGGTAATTGCACTTGCACCAACTGCAGCTAGACGCATGATTTGTCGCACTGGCTGAACCACAGCGGCCACATCATTGGTCATTCGTGAAGTGAGTTGGCCTTGACGATCAAACTTCCAACCAAAACTCCCAAAAAGTCTCCCTTTTGGTATCCAAAGTTCCAGACAACGTACACCCTTGCAAATAAACTTACCGAAGCACAAAAACATCTTGGGAAATCACTGCAAACACCAGTGACTGGCTATTGTCATGAACGCGGTTGAGAGTCCAGTCATCGTCCCATCAAAAAAGGCGATGTCTTGCTTGATCAAGCTTTCGAACATCACCTTAGCCCCAAAAATTCACACTGAACCTTCCGAAGCTTCAAAGCAGCAAAATCTGGCAACAAGAACCTGCTTTTGAACAAAATATAACCACCATGTTCCGGCCACCTTTCTAAACTTTGTAGCAGACTTGGCGGCTTGAGTTCCGCACTGTGCGAACATCAACAGTGATCCTGTGTCAGCTGAACAGCGACAAAAACCATCCCCTCAAATTCTGGCCATCCGTTCGGAGTTCGAGTAAAAGTCGTTCATTCCAGTTCAGGAAAAAGATGACGCCAGGAAATACTCCATGTCAGGTGAATACCTATAAATACCATCGCAAAAAGATGGTTTTTCAATACAATTTACACCTTCCAAATTTGCAAAAAACTTCCATGTCGCCAAAATGGTGGTTTGAATCAGATCTGGCCTGCGCTGCACAATCTCCACACAAACAGACTGCACCGATGAAAAGAGCATGGTGCCAGCAGAGACCATGATAAAGGTCGTCCTCAGGTCTAAAATTTGGCCACTTGCAACCTTGATCCAAAGGTCTTAATCAGATTACACTGAAAGGTCTTTATACCAATATTTCATATCCAACAAATACGCAACCTCAACAAATACGACAGTAGACAACTCAGAATCACAACGAGAATGCATGGTTTTTTTGATGTTTTCTTCTTGGCAACTGTCTAAAATGCTGTTTTTTTCAAGGACAAAAAAATACTGCTATCCTACTACTTTACATGTTGCAGCTCCTGTCAAAGGGCACACTAGCAATCCTTCATGTGTCAAGAATAGAAATTCTCATTTGAATCTAGTCCTAAAGCCTATAGCAAGTCATCTCAAACAAGATCAATCTAGACTACTGCAGCCCAGGACACAGCAATTTTTGGAAACCCTGGCAAGCTTTAGTTTTTGCAAACTGGACTGTTTGACCGACTATCCAACTATCCACCCTTGCCTCTCTGTTTCCAGCAATAAGGTTGTTGATGATGGACCCTTGATAGTTTGGAAGAAGAATTCGACCCAATTGGGTGATACACGTGCAGAGTATTGCACACCTTGGTTTCTGGATTTCAAACAAATGCCACTCTGAAGCCATCAAGCCATCAACAAAGAAAAACAAGTGCTACTCAAAAAGTTCAGCAAGAATCACGGAAATGCGTGTCTCAGTTGCCTGTGTTATGTAAAAAAACTTGTCTAAATTTTGCGTGTCTACACTTTTTTCAATACAAAAGTTCCATTGCTTGGATGTGTTGGAACTAGCCACTGCAAGGTGCGCTGGAAAGGTCTGCAAAGGGCAATTGCTCGGCAAAAGTATTGCCAAGAAGTAAGTTCTTCAACCTTCGCACGAAAAAAATGAAGGTCATGAACGGAAGCAATCAAAAAAATATGTTCTATAACTATAAATCAGATTCTGAGCCTATGGAATCAAGTACAAAGACCTTCACAATGACTGCAAGTGTTGTTCTTAAGCCGAGATCTTGAATACAAAGCCTGATTCAGAACCTCACAACCTGACCTGAACAAAATTGCTAAGAAACATCTGGGCTGAAATACAGCATTGCGATTCGACAAAGAGGTGGTGCTTCATGACTTTGTCACTTGAAATTCTTTAACCGAAGTCTGTTTCTGGAGTGTGGCCCAGGTGCATATTTGGGACCTGAATCGCCGCGCAGAATCCCCTCCTGTTGAAAGTGCCAGGGATCTCATCGAATCTAAGATGTGGTTTGAGTTGCGTCATGCAAAGAAGCCTCCCCGTCCCTTTGGCACAAGTTGTTTGTTGAATAAGTTGAATATCATGTCCTGCGTATTGGAGTTCTGACTCTTGCGATAGCAGAGTAGACATACCCAAAAGCCACCTGTGCCAACGAACTTCGAAGGCGTGTGCGGTTGACAGCCCGGGCAGCAACAAGACAGAGTGCCTCCTCGACAATCTGAATCACATTCCTTGCCTTAGCTTTGATCCCCGAAAGGGCAGTACAGTCCAAGCCATGGCGTCTAAAGACAAGGCACATTTGAAACCTTCATGCCCTCCAGTACGAGACCCAATCCGCTCTCGGCAGATTTTACAGAAGGCTATCCTTAGATTTTGTTACAGTTTTGTGACATCATAAACAAGGAAGTAGACCAAGTCGCAATCACAACAATCATTTGTTCGGTTGTCCCCCTTCCCACTAGTAATCACCATGGATTTTGTCACAATTTCTTTGATTTGAGCATCCCAACTTAAACCTGTACGCATTTGCTGGGAAGAGGAACATACCCAACTTATAGGAAAAAATCACAAGGCTGCCGTGGTTCTGAGATACCTTTTGGTAGTAGAGCCTGTGTCAATTTGATGGCTGGAAGTCAAGTGGATTTGTCCGAAACGTCGTTTCCAACGACCTGTGAAAATCTCACCTCTTGGAACAAAACCTCGAAAAACGTGAAGACGCCAAATAGATGGAACGAACCTATTCTGGGCAGGATATCAACAAAAATTTGAGACCTGCCATAGTAAATCCGCCTTGGCCTATTGGAAGCTACTGATTTCCCGGCCTGTGCTCGTGCAGGCCTTTCAACATGACACCCTCCTCTTCGGTGAGGCGTTCAACAAGATATTTCATCACCAGAAACTCCTCAGTTTCACCAGATTTCTTGTCCAAAAAAAAAGTTCCAAACTCCTTTTTAAGATTCAAAAAAGATCGACCAAGGCACAGCATTCATGCAGGCAACAACGATGGTAAAACACAGGGCTTCCACAGCAGTTTCACCTTCTGTTGACAAAACCTCGCGTAATTTGTGGCAGTCCATCACTGCAGTTCTCAGTGGATATCAAGCGCACAGGCTCGGCTCCGAACCTGGATCCCAGTGTAGGTGGACTCAATCGTAACTCCTGGACATGGACATGGACGTGGTTCAAAAATCTTTAAGAATGGGGATGATCATTTCACTGGAATCATATTGATTTGGAGATATAGAGTTGATTGAAAATGGAAAAGGAAAAAAATGGACTCTGATTGAGAAACCTTTTTATAAGGTGGAACAAAATGATCGCCTGTTCTAGGAGAAAAAAAAACGATGTTTCGAGCATCACACTTCAAATCCCAGAACGTGCCTATGAAGCAAATTCCCACGACCTGATTCGGTCCCAAGATCTTGAAAACGCTGGCTGTTGCGTCTCAGCTAAGACTACGACCAGGTTTCTCTTCCAGCTATGCGCCTCAGGGCAAATCGCAAATCTACCTTCTACATGGTATGGTTTGAAGGTATATCTTCCCTTCCCATTCACACTCAATGTTTGACACGCAAAAGAGATGCATGTTTGACACACCCAAAAACCGGAAAAAATCAGAGAAGATTTACAGAATCCAAGGCACTGCCCGATTTGCAACCGCTGCACGTTGTTGATCCAATTCGCTGATCTGGCCTTAGCTTTCGGCATGACCTCATGACTCTGCTTGCAAGATTTGGAAAACCTCATCATCCTGACCCAAAAAAAACTGCCAAAAAAGGGATGAACTTTGTTAACCCTGGAAAAACTCAGATTTTTGGGAGGTCCCTTTTTGAGTTGCTTGTTTTTTTTGGGTCAGACTTAGACTTTCACCCAATGCTTTCTGATTCGTTCAAGTAAGTTCCCCACTGTTGTGATGAGACTCCTGACTTGGCTGACAGATCCGGCAACCGACTGATGACGACCTGCAGCCCACTAAACTTTTGCCAAGATTTTTACCACTGCCCGGGCCGCGCCTCGGGTCCTTGAGTTCCACAATTCCACAGCCCTAAGCCTAACTTCACCGCCAAGGCGAAAGCAAAGGAGAGCAAAAGGGCACGGAAGATACCCATGAGCAACACCTGGCAGGTGAAACGGGAAAGTGAAAAAAAAAAACCTGAAAATATCTGCGTGACCTTCGAAAGAAGATCGAAAGAAGATCCATTTTTTCATGATCGAAAAAACCTACGACTTGTGGAGCTCCCATCCATAAAAGTCCATCTTTTCAGCAAGCGTGGCCTGGTGGTGGCCATGACCAAACAAGGTCACAGCACCGATCAGGTCAATGACCACCAGAAGCACCAAAAGCGCCACCCAACGTCGCTGCCGCAAACAATTGCGACACACACCTGCTTTCTCAACCAGCTTGACATAAAAGTACACTGATATTGAAAATAAGAAGGACACGAATGAGAGATCGTGAAGAGTACCCTGTAGAATGCTTCCAAGTATTTTCAATCCATCAAATTGAATGCCATCAGTCTGGTGAACTGTAAAGGAAATATACACCCCAGTTGTCAAGTGTTGTGTGGCCAGCATATCGGACGGCTCAATGATGTTATTTGAGGAACAAAAAGATCTGGCCCCTTGGGGCGTTGGTCCGTTTCCTCGAGGAAGGAACTTCAACATCACGGCATGGCAAATGTGTTTTCAATCTCACGTCTTGAACTGTGCTAAAAAAAACATGGCCTACATCTTGTTCTTGGTCCAGTAGACGTACACTCCTGAAGCTGCACTGAAAGCTGACAAAAGCAATTTTTTTGAAAACTGATCTGCCAGAGGGACACAGCTAGACTCGTCTTCAGATTCAACTCCAAATACTTGCAGTCTCTCCTGCTAGGTTGTTCATCACTGTCGGCATGCAGCATGGTCCGCCGAGAGACAGCAAAGCTCTTTCGAGTTGGGCTGGGTGCGTGTTCTGTTCTGTCTAGAGCATTTGGGTCATCTTCCAGCAGAAAAAGAAACACTCTTCACTGCCAGCTGTTCAATCGTTCCCCATGTTTTGCTGCAATATGTGTCAAAAAAGCCTGGCATTAAGCAAATTTCACTGGCGAACGTCTGTCAAGCCTTTGTGTACAAGGTAGTATTAGTATTATGTACAAGCTTTTGGACAGAAAGGACCCGAGTTTAAGCAGGAAGGAGCAAAGCAAACTTCAACATACAAACCTTGAAACCATCAAGCGTTCTTTTCAGCACATGAGCACTTTATCATATAGTTTGAACACCGAGGATTCCTCATCTTTCGTCCCTCCATCAATCAATGCACCTGCATGCCACGTCCCAACAGCCTTAGGTCCAAAATGCACAGTTGCACCCCCAAAAGATTGAGAAGGATCTGGCATACAAACACATCGCGACTTGAATCAAAGCAATTCGGACAGTGCCAGTGCCAAAAATCGTCCAGCAAGCCTCTAAGTTCAACATAGGGTTTCACTCGCAGAGCAGAATCACGTCACAGGAGATTTTTATTCGCCAAGTTGTTGAGAAGTGTTAAAAACCAAGTGACATCCATGATGGCTAGCCTCTTGACCATCATCATAATATTGAAATATGTTCAGTGAAAGAATCTTTGTCTGTGTCAAATCTGGGAGGCCACATTGCAAACTATTTGAGCCAATGGAACGATTGTCAAAGTCAAAAACACATCTTGGTTAAGAAGTTTGCACCCTTATTCCTTCTAGTGCACCGACCAAAATTTTCTACGCATTTACCCGTAAAATATGTAAATTAATTCCGTATAAAATTTGCACAGTAAGAATGAATTTGAATCTCAATTCACGACACGACATCCAGGCGGTTTTGTTACGAAGTCCTTTCTTCGTTGAAAAGCTTGTCCTGGGGAAAAATAGTTCAACATTCGTTCTGAGAAGCTCATGTATCATGAAATGAATCACCACAAAAAACATAAGAGTATCAACAAACAATAAAACAACATCGCAAAAAACTTATAAAACAACAAAAACATCACAAAAACAGAAAAACAGAGACGCCATGAATAAAGTCCATAGAACACATCAAACAACAAAAAGCGAAGAAAACAAAACATCAAACAAAGCACCCCAAAATATTCCCTGAACCAAGAGATAGTACAACAAAGCTACTGTAGACTGCAATACGTACAGCAAAAATGTATCAAAGATGGGTGGTCAGCCTATTGCTGGGTTTTTGACTATTTGAGAACCTATCAAAACCACCTCGAAGGCATTACATAGGAGAGGCTCATTGGTATATCTTTGGAATACCTTGTGGGCACTTCCCATGCCATTTTGGCAGTGTTGAGAGGTGGCATCTGACAGGTGTTTGTCAAACACGGCGTCTGACTCTGCAAATGAAGGTTTGCAATAAAAATCCAAGGCGAGAACACTCAAAAAGACCTGAATACTGTGAAAGACAGAGAGATGTGAAGATTACATGAAGTTGGAATCACCTGGGACCTGGTTTGGTTTTGATAGATGCTCAATCCCAAAAAGCTCTACATTCAGGGTACAATACAATGAGAACATCTATTTCCAGACTCTTCCTTCCACTGGAATCTTGACGCTCCAAGATACTCTTCTCCCGGACAGTCGCCAGGCTGTTCGAATTCGATCACAGTGTGGCACAGGTCATGTCAGTTTCGTGGAGAATGTCATCTAGAAAAGAAATGTTCATGTTTGGATCATGCTTGACATTTCTCGTGTGCACCTACTCTAGTCTTCCAAATACCTTGTAAGTAGGTGTTTGGACCCACAAACATCTTCTGAGAAGGCCTTTAGGGGGGTCCAAGCACCTACTTACAAGGTATTTGGGGGATTTTGGAAGACTAGAGCTATGAAACTCGTTCCATTCGCAGGCGGCAAGCATGCTATACGAATGATATACACTCCACTTCGTATGACACAAGTGTCTTGGTCGGCTGCGATTGAGACAATTCTCGCTCAGCAGGGCATTCTGAAAACTGTCCTTCATCATGCTGACTGTCCAAGCGCTCATCTGGCAATGTCACCACTTCTCCGTGTTAGGGAAGATTTTGGAAGCCAATGGAACTAGCTACAATTGCCGACAAATTTTGGTACATGCTAACCCGTACAGGAGCTACATGTCTCAGGCTATGTCGAGCAGAGAATCTCAAGCTACGCCCATTACATCCTTCCACAAGTGAGCCAAGGAAGCCAAAATCTGGAAGGCCTTGAATTTTGGGCAACAACAGTTTACTAGGTCGAGAAATCTCTCGCTGGTGAGCATTGTGTCGATTAATATCGAACACTTGACAAACAGAGTTCTACATGGCCAAAACTGTGAAAACATCGCTGGCCCAAATACCTTCGGCTGCTCTCAAATGGCATTCTGAAAGCTTAACTTTGTACCTTTGCACCTTTGGCTGAAGACACTTTGTACCTCTGTAGCTTTATTGGATGTTGCAAGCTTACGATCAGACTCAACAATTTCCAACATCTCTCAAAACACACATCATTAGCCGTTGCTTGGAGAAACCTTCTCCATGACCAGCGAACAGAAGGTCAAACCATTTCCAAACATGGATGAAAAGAAGCACAAAATCATTGACGAGCATACAATCCGTTTGCTGAAAGTGTCTGACATTGAAACTGAAGCACCCCCTTCCCTCCCTTTTCTTGCTAGCCCGTACAGAAGCTAAAATGCCTCACGCTATGTCAAGCAGAGAGTCTCAAGGTACACTCATTACGTCCTTCCGTGTGTGTCTTGGTGTGGGGCAACCAACGCATCCAAGATACTGGAGCTGGTTTCATCAACGCTGCAAAAACTTTGAAGGGACCCGAACGCCTCTGTATCCACTGTATATACTTGATCATACTGTATTTTACTTTGATATGGCAAGACAGGAATGTACTCGCATTGTGGGCCAGAAGGCAGCAACTCCATCACAACGTGCAGACCCCTTGATTCACAAAATGGGATCCTCAATGGCATTGTCGCAGTCAATGAAAGTTGCATCTTCCATGGCCCCCACTGAATGGTTCTGAGGCTTCCGAAAACCTCTTTAGTAATGGTTGGAAGGGCCGCTAGCAGATGCACAACGTGTCATCACTGTCACTACCATTTGTCAAAAATGGTGCGGACATTGGACACGATTCAGCGAACAAAGTTGCAGACATGTCGGGTTCTTTCAATCTACATCCCGAGACCTGCAGAAATTGATTCTCGACAATTGCAGCAAACGTGGTGTGAAGAAAAAGTCTTTCTTACTTCCGGCTATCAAATTCAGCCAGCTCCTCCAACAAAATGGATAGGAAAGGCAAACAAATACGAGTTCAACTGAACAACATCGCAAAAGCTAAGGACAAAGGTTGAAAGCTCTCAAGTGAGCAACTCACGTTGACCTAAGCAGGGTTCGCACAAACAAACACATTCCCTGGCTGGGGAACGAGGACACCCTGGCTTCGCAGAATCTGGATGCAAGCATGTGCAATATATCAAATCTCTCAAATGACCCCCTGTGGCCCCGTTTGCAACTTGTCAGCTTAGGACCAAATGCTTTGATAGCAGGAATGTGGGAACCAAGTGGGAGCGTATCCTTGGGCTTTGGATGCTTGAATGCAGCAAAGCGGGCAAAGCATCAATTTACCAGAGACCAGTGGCCAGTAGCACATGCTTCGTTGGGCCTGGGCCAAAATTGCAAGAGATGAAATCTTTGATTTGGCCTCCATGCATCTTGTGGACCAACTAGGAGCTGTCTAACAAATTTGGCAAACCAGCTCGATGCGCTCGCTGGGCGTGAATGAGTAAGCACTTCTGTGTCAAGGCGGTTTTGATGCGAATGCTCGAATCTCTTCCAGTTGGAAGTGCTAGAATTGACTCACCTGAATTTTGCCGAATGTTGCAGCTGCTTTTTGATGGGAAATGTAGCACTTCTCCAAGTCAAGCTGGGATGAAGATTGTACTCTACCGCTGGTTTTCCCTAGGTTAAGGATAGCAACATCTCCCAAATAATGATCCTCATAGCTGACTCTCAAAATTATCCTAGCTTTGCTTGTCACTGCGTTGCCTTGACTCAAGCTCCCTGTTTTCAACTTATTTGAGGCCTTTGAAGTCTGGGCAGGACTGTGGCAAACAGGAAGTGGACCGAACTGTCTCCACATTTCTTTAGACTCTACGCCATGGAGACAAACGCTGCACATACCGTTGCACTTTTCTGGAAAGCCGCAGTGTGGAGGGTATCAGCTTGCTAGCTCTGAGGGGAGTCAGAATTTTAAAATTGAAAGCAAAAACTGGACATGCAACTCAGACACAAACCACCAGCAGGAAGCAACTCTAAACTCTTCACGAATCTACCTATATATCTCTCGAATGCGCAATCACTGAATACATCTCTGCTGTTGTAGAAATCCGACTGGCACTGCAATCTTGATCGACATGGGGACGTCTGGCATGTATGGTAGCATTATTGTGTGCAATCTTGTCTTTGGGTTCCAAGCCCATGTCAAACATCTGCCGCGTCACCTGTAGTCTTTATACTTGACAGTTTTGTATCTAAAGGCTTACATGTTTCCCACCTCAGCGAAACCAACAGACGCAAAGGGCATGAAAAACCTATCGACGGTACAATCACGACATGTCACAAAGCACATCTTTGACATTCTGATGCTTCATTCTAGGCTTTGTGCCACTTCATAGCCTCAGTGCCCATCTGAGGCCCATTTTTGGACGGGTGCAAGCGAAGATTATTTGGTTTCTGAATCTGAAAACATCAGGTGAGCAC
The DNA here is from genome assembly GCA_000507305.1 of Breviolum minutum Mf 1.05b.01. NCBI lineage: Eukaryota > Dinophyceae > Suessiales > Symbiodiniaceae > Breviolum > Breviolum minutum. The sequence continues at coordinate 19,284 of DF242094.1, read as the reverse complement.
TTGCTCTTGGGGGCCGTGATCCAGGTCATTGAGTGGAAGCAGGCAGTTTTTCACGTCCCAAATTCCTCGAATGAAGGATCACGCTGTAGTCACGATCGTTGCTGAAAACTGCCACCAGACTACCCGATGCTCTTGCCGCCAAACAGGCATCCGGCAAAAGCTCAAATCTTTGGTCCAGCAACCCCTCCCCCATGGTTGGGGATGTTTGGGCAAACGCTTTGAAATGCACAGGACTTCCAAACGAGGAAGCTATCTTGCAGGGTTTCCACTTGCCTTCCTCTCTGAAAGGAATTTCAGAATTGCTAGCCTTGGACAAACCCAGCTTGAGGTTAGTCGATGGCCCATACGTACTTGACGTCGCAATGTTTGAACCATGCAGGGCCATGCAACTCATCCTTGGAAGACTGTCAAGGCCGGCCATGCCCACCATTTTCCCAGTCTTAGCAGTCTAGGAAGTGAGTCCCAAATATGACACCTTGGAAACCCAAGACAAACTGTAGGTGTGAATTGGATTGGTGAAGGCCCGCAAACCACGGCACACACTGATTTGCCAACCACAACGTTTGCCATAATCACTTGAAAAAACCCTAGCTTCCAGCTGTGTGACACGAATGCTTCGTATAAGGCCATGGCGGCAAACGGCCTGTCAGGGTGACCACGATGACCACAGCTCAATGTGCGGCTATCATTGCCCTTAGTACTGCATGAAGCGCAGGTTGAAGCTGCTGGATTCAATTGCCCTTCACTCACATCTGCCGACCGCAACAAGCATGCATCATGCAGCATATCCTGCTTACGATCTCATGCTTCTGAGGGACTCGCCCAAGATGTCAAAAATGGTCACGGCATGTCTTAGCTCCCTCCCAGGGGCTTTGCCCTCCATCACTGTTGCAAGATTTAACCTTGATCTCTCTGTTCCCCAAAGATATGTGCAAATTAAAGATCAAGCATCTGACATTCCATGACAAGACGTTTCAAAGAATTGCTTGGACATGTTCATTGCTAAGAGCAGTGGAACTCGGCATTTGCAAGGAATCACGGCAAGGTCTGGGACTTCTTTGATCCCTAACCCGAAAAGTGGAAAAGGAAACTCACGTGGCAAACACACTGATCATTACACTGATCATCGCACTTGGCAAACACCCTGATCATCACACTGAGTTTGCATGCTTGCTGCAGCTCCCATTCTGATTGGGTCCAGCCAGGCCACTGGTCAGTCTGGTCAGTGCCAGGTGCATTTCCTGCTGCTTCTGGAGCTCTCCAGCGTGTCTTAATGAGATGACATAGGTGTCTCGTCCTTGGACACCCGCTGTTTTGCAGCCCTCTGACTACTGATGAAGCCTTACTGCGTCTATCTTGATGCTGGCAAACTGGCTTAGGCACTTGACTGCGTGAAGTTAAACACATGCACTTTCCTCCGGCGCACAACTTCTGAACTGGTTTGCTCGTGCATTCTTCCTGTCCTACTCTACAATGAACTGAAGATGCGCTAACCGTGGACAGGAAGGGAAGTCTATTGATGATTCTTCCTCGTGGGCACTCAGGCCACCGGCACCCTGGTCAGCTCTTTACCGGTGCAAGCCTTCTTGCACCTGTTGTGCGGTGATGTATTTATAATCCTGGACTGCATCTTCCGGTCTCCACCTCCAGATATGGTGGATGCGTTTGCAAGAAGCCAGGCACCTGAAGGCTCTGTGGACCGAAGCCAGGCACCTGCTCATTGAGGAAGAGGACATCACCCTTCCGCAATGAGCAGCCTTTTTGTCCTGAGAAGTTCCCGTCAGATTCTCTCGTGGTTAAAAACACCCCTCCCAGGCAGGGTGCTTTAGTGGGGTATAGACATAGATTTTACATGTAGCAGATTTGTCAGGTCCACTTATTCGGTTGAGAGGCAGAAAACAAAGACCTTTTGGGCTGGAAAGTAAAGTTGCGCTGTTAAATCCCGTCTGCTAGAACCAGATTCTCTTGTTTTTAACTCCTTCCAGGCAGGGTGCTTTAGGGTATAGATTCTTTATGTAGCAGATTTGTCAGGTCCACTTATTCGTTTGAGAGGCAGAAAGCAAAGACATTTGGGATGGAAAGTATTGCACTGTTAAATCCCGATTGCTGGTACCGAGCTCTCATTGCCTGTGGCCTTCCACATGGCTTGGGCGACTGCAGGAAGTCTG
>DF242093.1:2240-63714 GCA_000507305.1 Breviolum minutum Mf 1.05b.01 | reverse complement strand
TAGGAACTGAGGACAACGATGTCAGACACCCGGTCCTTTGGAAGGCAATCCACCAACTTCTCTTTCCAGCACTTCGCTGTCTTCGATGCTGAAGGACAAGGCCTTCGCCAAAAATGAAATTCAGAGAAACCCACCACTACACTATACAAAATGGATCATGGATCAACATCGTTTGAAAATCATGGAGTTGCACTGCCAAAAAATCAAGTACTTACTTGTAGTCACCTGCAATTCAGGCATCTTGAGGTATGGGTTACCTGGTACCTCCATGTACCTCCCCATGTCCAGCTTCAGCCACTGCAGCCGCTTTCTGGGTTCTCAGACCGACCATCGGAGCAACACATGCTTCCCCAGCACTTCAGGTTCCTGAAAAAAAATCACTGGCCACAAACACCCCAGGTTGAAGAGCTAGAAACCAGTTCTTTCAAAGCGTGAAGTCACACAAAGGTGTACAGAATCCTATGAATATAGGACCTCATTTTGAAATCTCGAAATCATGTCCTCCAAATTTGACATGTGTTTTGTCTCAAGTCTGAGATTCCAAACGAATCTGGGCACTTCACCTTGGCACCCACCTGCAACCAGAACGAATACTGGATATTGCCATATTGCTGAATACGCTTTGATCGTAGATGATGACAACATCCATAGCATGCCATAGCATCAGGCCGGAGCATGCCTTACATTCTCCAAGTTGTGCATAGGACTCCTGTTTCTTCACCTGTGTCTGTCCTGAAGCATTGTGCAAAGTTGCACAGGTTTGGATACAGCTGTGCCCAGTCCAAGCGCCTTTAATCCACCTACCATCATTTTAGAAAACATTTACTTTATATATTACTTCCATCTACGAAATACATTACCATATGTCATGTATAGCATGCATGTATTCCAGTAGCCTTCAAAGCGTCCCTTAACACATAGCAACTAGACGTTGCATGTCTTGAACCCCACGCTACGCCGCTCCTCCTGTGCAGTCATGGGTTTTCTCTTTCATGCAACTGCGGTGCAGCGGTGCAGATGCAGGTGCAGATTCTACCACCCAGAGACCCAGTGTTGTGCAGTCCCTTTGTGACAAATGTATCCATTTAAAGGATGTTAAAAGTTGGCACTGGAAGTTAAGGCAAAACCGAACTCTGTCACCTGTTTGCTGTAGAGGAATCTGCCGAGGGGCAAAGCCTGGGCTTTTTGCGACACGGAGCCACAGCCCAAAGAAGGCTCCCAAATCCAAAGACCAAACTCAAAGCATTTGGGTATCAAAGGATGCAAAAAATATAAAAATCTTCAAGTTGCACTTTGGGACCACCAATTTTGGTGCCTTCTACCCTTCCAATCTCAGAAGCATCTTACACCACAGGTCTAAAAACAGGCATTTGAAAGTTGGGAGTATTGTGCTGTCGATTTGTCGATTTACTCCACCCCACATCACCGGTTGAGGGTCCCACGATCCGTCGGGACAACACTGGTTTTTCTCGCACAGGAGCTTTCTCAGAGTCCAAAACATGGATGTGGAAATGTGGAAATGTCATTTCTTCGGTGAACTTGTTTTCACAATGTTCATTATGGCATCTCGGTATCTGAACGACTTCGAGAAACCACAAAGCCCAACTTATGTTTATGGATATGAGTTCATCTTTCTGCTCTGAATGATCTTCAAGCTTTCTTCCAACTTTGTCCCCGACGTACCAGGACAGAATACAGGACTGCCCACTGGACATGGGCCAGCCTTCCAAGTTTGAAGCCACAGTGTCATCAACAGGATTCGGCTCAATAAAGACAATAACAAAACGAGAGTACAAATCTTGAAAACGAACTTCCCTCCTCGATCTGAAAATCAATCTTCCCTGGATATCGGATATGGCCTTTTTTCCGGTCGTCTTCTTGATTGCCTTATGCGGCAGTACAGCGCACGAAGTAAAATCCGTGGTTTGGATGGTGAATTGATGCAACTATGCAGCTATTATCGGATCGAAACTAGACAAAGTCTTCCGAGTTCAACACTGGATTGTGGCCATCAGTGCCCCTGGCATTTGCATCTGAGATTTGGTGTTTGGCTTAGACGGTTTCTCCAAGCGAAGATGGCAAACCAACACAAATGCAGGAACATATGGGTCTAATGTCAGCAAATTAAACAAAATACTATTGTGCTTTGATGTTTTGGTTTCCAGTTGTGAAAGTAATTAAGTACAAATGCGTCTTTCAGGTTTAAGTAGCTCCCTGTGCCAGACCTCACGATGAAGGAAAGTTAAAGCACAGTGCCGACCCTTCACATGTTTCAGAGACTTGTTCATACTCGGATGCCCCAAACTATTCACAAAACAGCGTGTGATATCACAGCCGATTTGAGACGCAAGAGTCCGAAGCGCCGATGAGTCTTCGGAGCTTGCGCCTGCATGCAACCTTCTTCGGGCTCTTGCACAGTGGATTGGAATAAAAAGGTGCCGAGGGACAAAGCCTCAATGCACAAATTGAAAGCAAAAATGATGAGCAAACGGAGCTGAAAACAAACAATCTTCTTGGATTCAATAAGAATAACCGGCCAGGCATAATTTGTACTTGTCACTTCTAATCCCCATAAAGCTACACCAAGCAATGAAGTTAAACATGAAACATAGAAATCCACACAAATGGACCCAAACAGACCTTGCATGGATTTCAGAGGATTGTTTGCTCGTCCAAGTTTTCCTGACAGCAAATCACCACTTCTGTGAAAATCATCCAAGCATTAAGTCTCCAGACGACCCATCAGGGCAGCAAGAGTCGCCGATACATCGAATGCTCCTTAGTTTTTCAACGCAAACCGCTTCTAACTTTCTCCTCCGGAAATTGCAATGCAAATGTCTGAGAAATCGAGCAAAATATCCAAAGATCCAAAGTGCATGTGAAAGAACCCATTGAAATCACATCTTTTCTGCTGCGCATGATCTCTTTTCATCTCTTCCTGACTGAGCTCTCAATCCTGCAAGCACTGAGATCTCTGCTTCGCTAAAGTTTTGTGTCCAAAACAACTTGCCACATTGCTACAAGTTTGACTGAAACTGTTGAAACTACCAAAGCTGTCCTTAATTCAAGACGTGCCATGATGCAGAAGATCTCGGCTCCAACGCAAAGATGTCACTGCGAAGGCCACGATCCCAGTGCACGTACCCAAAAAGGACCTGATCCGGAAATGCCGTTCCCAAAACAACCCCTTAGGCCCTTAGCCTTCATGGACCGAAATTTTGAGTCAACTCACAACCCCAAAAAATACCGTTGAATTAGTTGAATGGCTTGCTATTGCTATCTCAGACTCGTTGAGACTCTTGAGGGTTTGAAGATCTTGCTGTTTCACGAAGTCGGATGCAGGTTTCTCTTTCAAACAAGAGAGCCATGAACAGCTAACAGCAAATGCTATGTTCTTCCAGCAACAACTTCTCAATTCTAAATGCAAACTATGCATGTTTTCGTGTTTTCGACTTGGATTCTGCATGTCAAGGCACATGAAGATGATCAGCAGGAAGAAGGGCATGTTGCCAGAACAGAGCGTCCTCGAAATCTGCTCGCCAAGCAAATGATTCCCAATACCTTGCAAAAGTCCCGGAACTTTTATTTCCAAGCATCTATTGAAGCCGAATAGGTCGTCAGTCTCTATCAAATAAAGAGATATGATATGATATTAATTTAGAGACTGAAGATGGTTTCCGTGAGGAAAAAAAAGGTTGTCAGCTGTCCCGGCGATGCAGCGGCCGAAGACGCCACAGTGGTGGTCGAAGTAGCGGACGCAGCGGCCACAGGTCCTGCGACGAAAGTGTGCTCTGCTGAGTTGAAAGGATTTGATTCATTTTGTGGATTCGTCACTAAGTTAGAGGTACCAGTGTACCAATATGGGCGGAACTTCTTTCACATCTGCGAAAAGACGGAGACCACCTGGAATGATGAATCGCCTGTCCTGCAATGGTGGCAACTGCCATCCCGAAAACCGGGCAAGCATAGCAGTCTGCGCTTCAGCCAATGTGGCAACTTTGCCTCTTGTTACACACTGGTTTGGTTTCCCTATCTCAATCATGTCCTTTTTCCGGTAATAAGTGGAAAAAATCGCATTTCAAACAAACGGCTAAAGAGTCACAAGATTGCACGTGTGATATGTGTGATGATTTTGTACCCACCTCCGCAATTACAGAAGGCTCATGCTTTGGCCGCCACACCAGACAACGCACGCAGAAGGTACGATCACCTTCGACAATATTCCTCATCCATGGCGGTGTCAACGTGAGCATCCCGGTGACAGAAAGATGTGACAAGTCCCAGAACCATACGAATGTCGTAAGTTTCAGAAACTGGAAGTGGAGGTCTTGGCACAAGACGCAGCTCACAGCAGTTTAGTGACTAAAAACCAAAAGGACTGCTTCTATAGTAGGTCACATGAATCACATGTCAGCCAAGTTGCTCCATGCCTTGCAGTGACTCCTTGTTGCGCAACTTTGTTGCAACCTCCTGCGGCAGTGGAAAACAGTTCTCCGGAGAGCGCTTGATCACCTCGGTGGAGTCAAATGGTGACAGCTCCTAAGAATATGTAGGAAGATGTAGGGTGAAGGTCGGTTAAGTCGATTAGGATGTTCCGGGATGTTCCCGGTTCTGTCAGTTTCCTTTTCATGTCTAATCATTTGGAAACATTTCCTACATTCCTATCATGATCTACCATGTGCTTTGCTCATGACATGTTGATCGAACGTTTAGCCTTTGTCGGATCTGCGTGGTAAAGCTAAGTTGCTCCTGGGTCACCAAAGATGAGGTACGCCAAGCACAGCAACGCCACCGCTGCCTGCAATGTTGCAGCTCAACAGGACCACGATAAAACGTTCTTCCAACCAATCTCGACCTTTCTCTGGCATCGGCTGAAGTGGTTACAACAAATGTATAATATATCGTATCATCTGAGAAAAAAAAGTTCATATAACAAGTCTTTCACAATCTCAATACGTCTTCAATATCATGTCACCATAGATTAGATCTTTATAGCATTTGTTTTTGTGGCCTCCGCATAAACTGCGATCAAGAAGGTCCACCAAGCTGCCGGCTCCAAGAGTTGCTTATGCGCCAAGTTCGGCAGAGTGGTCAAGACGAGGCCATGGGTACTGCCTGTGAAGTGGCACGGATGTTGCAACGCTTACAGAGATTCACAAAAATGATGATGATGATGATGATGATGATGATGATGATGATGATGATGATGATGATGATGATGATGATGATGATGATGATGATGATGATGATGCTTTTGAACATGAAATCTCTCGTGAAATCACATGAAGTCTGCAACTTCTGATACCGGAAAGGGTCGACAAAAGTAGGCCGACAGGATATGCTGGTTAAGAGTGCTTGGAGGACCTTTTGCAATATTCTGATGTATTCTGGGTGAAAAAAAATCTGGGTGTTAGAGGGACATGTGACAAGGTGTGATGGTCAGTATTTCTTTCAATGTTAAGGTCCTCCATTTCACCCACAGATTGGCACCTACTATAAATGCAATCTGTGCGAAGACATAGGCAATGCCACCAAACGATTGCCTCGAGACCATTGGAGAATGTAAACAATGGAAAACACCAAGGTCACAGTCTCCATGTGTGTTAACTGTTTAGCATCTTTCTTAAGCCGCCTCTCGGGAAAATAAAAAACTCATGTGTTGAGGACCAACCTTCCCCATCCAGCATGATCCTATCGTTCCATCTTTTCACCAAAATACAAAAGCTTCTCCCGAAGAGGTGGTTGAAGTGGAGGCAAGTCCTGGTGACGCCAGCAACGCGTATAACGTGTCCATGTTGACTTTCAGGCTGTTTTTCTCATGTTTAGCTCACTTTCAACTCCTCCAACCGCCAAACTGCTGCCAAACTTTCCAAAGAACCTTCTTCCTCATCCACCTCAGCTGTTTGCAGGCAGCAGTGATGTTGAAAATCAAATGTAAAACCAACTGTCATGTCATGTAGTAAGTTTGCACATCTCTCGATGGAGAGGTGTGTTTCTTGCAAGGTGCTTGTGTTTGGGTCTTGGAAAATATCCTGTGTTTCACGACTTGATCTCGAAGGATCCGCTTGCAGGTCTGATTTCAAACATCACCTCGAGCATCAGCCCCTTAATTTGTACAACCCACTGTCGGCTTCATAAGACGACCAGCGACTTGACATCCATAGATGGTGTCCATTGGAGAGGCCATGGCACGAACGCGCATGCCAACCATTCTGCAAACATTTGTGCCGCGGGTACGGGGCACCGAGGTATGATGGTTTAATCATGTTTAATCTAGTTTCAAATTGTAAGAGGTCGGTACTAAAGTATTTTCATGTACATTTGGCATCTCAAGACTTCAAAAATGTCGCCTTGAGAATTCAAGTTTACTCTACAAAGTGAACATGAAAAATCCAGCCATGCTTGGTTGATTCGACTCAGGTGACAGTGGTGTTCACTGAACCTGTTCTTGGAGCCAGAAGCCCCTCGCAGTGATGCACCAAAGCTTCATCCATCTGTGGAATTTCCGTCTCCAACTTGCATTCCAGGATCTATGAGCAATTCGCAAGTGTCAGCTGCATGCCAGTCCACTATTCTCTGAGGATGCGTCGGGACATTTGGACAAGCCACATCCGATAGTTTGAGACAGCGATTGTTCATGCGGACCTCACTTTTCAGAGATTTTTTGATATTTCAATTGAATTGTCTGAAATGTTCTGACAAAAAAACATGAGGTGACAAAGCTTGCAAATGCCGTCTGCCAAGGTTGGTGTTTCCGTTGCGGCTAAGTGGCACCGTGACGGCCGAACTTGCGGATCTCAGCAATCAGTGTGTTTCAAACGGATCTTGAGATGTGAGAGCACACAGAGAGCAACTACTCATTTCAAAAGCTCACAATGAAAGATTATTTCAGATCAGACAGAACATACAATATAGTATATGATGACGTCATAATATTCTTACACTTTCTTAACGATCTATCCCAGCAATCCAAACAAAAACCTCCACGTTGAGTGTCGTGACTGGTCCCAAATTGTCCAGGTTGGCAGTTTTCCCCTCAGTCCGTTTCAAGGCTTGGAGCAGCCAAAGAACCAATGATTGCCATGATTGCACTGCTTGCAATTGAAATCAAGAAATTTAAAAAAAAAAACATGGAAACCATAATAAAACCTATGATACACCCAAACAAATGGAGAGAATCTGCTTTCTAAAAGCTTAAAGCTTGGCAGTAGATCCAGGACATTCAAAGATGAGGTGAAGCCTCGTAAGATGCTGACCGGCTTAGGCGTGGTGACTACCTGTCACTCAAAGCATCAAAAGCTTTTCAGTCGCGGCCAACGGAAAACTGCTGCACCTGAATTGCTTGTTCCACAGGCCATGGCTTTAGCCCCTTGGCAAACTTGGTGTGGCGAAAGATTGAACCCTGGAACGAGTTGACAAGCTGCATGCACCAGACTAGTTCTTCCAAGGCGCTTCTCCAGTGAAAGGGCGGGTGGCAAACCAATACCTCAGAAAAACACAACTGAAAGTCAGAATGAAAAAAGCAGTCGTGGGCATGTATTCAGTCACAATCTAACAGGATAAGAATAGAGATTATGTATATGTGAATGTATATAAACTGTAGATGCGAAGACCTTGAAACCTAAGTGTGTCTCAGAATCTCTCACAGCGTAAGAGATAATAAGGAGCCGACCAAAAGTGCAAAACGGACCATTCGAAAGAGACCAATTCGGAGTCCGACTCTGACACCAAAACTGAGAACATGACAGGCTATTGGTCAAAGAATTGCCACTGGCTGCAGGACTCCTAGGCCATAAAATCCAAATCCGTGAAATCGATGTCTAAGGAGAACTGAACAGTAGAGTTCATTTAAGTCACTAGAGACTGGATTACACGGCACCATATCGCACCTCATGTTGTTCATTCAATCGAGCTAATCAAGCTGAAAACGGTCCGTGCCTCAGGCTGAAAGCTTCGTTGTCCAACCTCACACTGATCACTGATGAACCGGAGGCGTATGAGGATCCTTGTATTGCCCGAGAGTATTTCGTGCCACTTGGCATTGCAGTACCTTACATATTCCCCGTCAAATGACTTGAAAACCTAGCTGCACAAGATGAACGTCTGGTCGTTGGGTCTTTCTATTCCAGAAAACCCTCGTTTCTGAACTTGTGCCTGTGCAAGCAATCATAGGCATCCCCCACACTCAAAACAGCCTCAAAGGAAAATCCAGGAAACAAAAGCTCCGTTTGCTACCAATGAAGGTCGCTGCTCGCTCAAATAAACTCAAACAACTTTCTGCCTGTTGAATACAGACCAGCCAAGACCAGCCCAATTTCTGGCACGATGGATCACTGTCACAAGAGACCTGTCACGAGTGATCATAGACTTCCACTCAAATGGGCTGTATGCCGTCGGCTGAAACATGAGTTCGGGTGGAGCGACAAAATGTGAAGAGATCAACTCGGATGCCTTGTACTCCAAAAAGTGATTCTGCACCCACTCCTTTTTCAAGAAGTCCTCTAGAACCTAATGACAAGCTTCAAAAAGTCCCAGAGGGTTCAGGTGGGACACTGAAAACTGTTATGGAGGTGCACTTGATTCAACACTAATCATGCCAGCACCAGCATTTTGTAAAGAACCTGAATGCCACTCCAAAGATCTCAACATGTTTGGATCAAAAATGTGCAGAAGAGCAACAGGAATCACTGGCAGCATCTGAATGCCTTCTACGGCCCAGCCTCTGGCCACAAAGTGTCACAAACCAACCAGTCGATGGCATCGAAAAAATGCTTTCGACATTGGGGTCGTTGCGGCCGTTGCCAGTTGCATTCAATTTTTCTTCCGAGTTTTCAGGATCTCTTCGCAAAACGGAGCTCGCCTGAACCGCCAAACCAAGTTTGATGCAGTGCCACGTGCTCCCACATGATACCCACCTCAATGGGTCGAACTGGCAGGGTCGGAACCCATCAGGTAACAGTGGGTAGCTTGCGGAGCGGGATGAGAATCAGAAACGGATGACACGTTTGCAAGCGCAAACGAATGGCCAAAAAGGGAATTTCTGAGCTTCAGGCGGTTGGATGGCCGTAGGTGGACATGATCTCGCTACCGGGGCGAACGTGCCTCAGTTGTACGGTTTCGTCAGTGCACAGTGTATGAAACGCACTGTCACATTCCTGCAGCCGAGATTCCAGAACATGTCGCCCGAGTGGATCTGTGCGCAGAGCTGATTTTACAAAAAAAGGCCCAAGCCCAAGCCAATCATATTCAACAAAAGCTTGGATAATGAGTTGGTTGGTAGTATGTCCCAAGAATTAGGGATTGATGTGCATGGTGATCACCTTAGATACTCTTAACTTAAGTGCACCAAAGTGGGCCATTTGGACCATTTGGGAAGGTCAAAGGACAAAGGCGCCTCCATGGACGTCAGCAATCGTCCGAGCTGGCGCAGTTGGATACCAAGGTCCATGTCCTCCAGAGCCATGCTGTTTACAGTCACGACCGGTGAAAAACATTGGTTGATGTTGCTTTAGGCATCTTCCAAAGAGTGATCTCATCAGAGAAAATGCAACTGCAGGTAGAGGCCTACATCAGGGGACTCTAGAACACTGTCTCAAACCAGCGCGGACCATCTTGCTACGTACTACCACTTTTACTTCTACTTCTACTACCACTTCTTCTTCTTCTTCTTCTTCTTCTTCTTCTTCTTCTTCTTCTTCTTCTTCTTCTTCTTCTTCTTCTGCTTCTTCACCAACAAAGCGTGATGTGCTTGAGTATGTGAGATCGGTCCTGATCAGCACGGTTTGCAATGACAGTGCCATAGCAAGCAATGGCATAGTAACCTGAGAGTGAGTGCAGTGAGCTTTATCATCAGCTTGCTACTTGCATCAGATTCAATTGGGAAGGTAGTTGCAAATGCCCAAACTTTGATGGTATGTCATTGCCACAGAAAGAAAAAGAGTTCCCGCAGTGACAGCAGGTGGGTCTCCAGAACTCATCGAAATCATCCAAATGGCCAAGGAGCTATTGATTGCCTCGCTGACACTTTCTTGATTCCTGAGTAGCAGGAGATGCGATGGAAACATTTAAAGCAAAAACTGCCTTGGGAATGTCAGGCCCGAAACGAACGAAACAAACAACTGCAGCTCTCACTTCAACGTCATTGAGCTCCCAACCGACCAAGGGGCTCGAACTTGATGCCACCCGCCCAGGAGAAGCCCATGAACCAATCCTCCCCGTTCACCCCGTTTGGAGGAAAAGAGGGAGTCATTGAAAGTTGGGAAAGTCTTGACAAAAATAACGGATGAGAATTCGATAAGTCAGTGACTTCAAAACAAATGTATCCACACTGTAACACTCAAAGTGTCTGTGAAGATATGGACATTCTGCACATTCCGGTCTTTAGCTTCACTTTAAAATTGTATTTCAAAAATCTCCGTCAGGCCTTGTGTCTGGCAAGTGGGAATTCAGTGTCGGCACTCGAAGGATTTGCATAATCCCTGGCAAGCTCCAGACCATGGAGACACTTGGGAAGTCCCCAGTGGTCATCTCAGAGTGGTCATCTCATGAATATCGCACTCAGTAATTCTCAGTGCAATTTTTTTGTTTCCACTATGTTTCCACCATTTAAGCTTCAGAAATCCCACCTGATGAGTGACAAGATTTGAGGCCGCCAGTGCCGCTCCCAATCCTTGCATCACAACTTGAAGCATTCAAATTGACGAACGGCTTAGAACTTAGTGAAATTTCAACCAAGTGAAGCTGGGGCCCCGGTCTGGTCGGAACTTTGCCAAAACCTCAAAAATGAGCCAAAAATCGAAATTGGTATGTAAGTAAGGTCGTTAAAATGTCTTGAGCATGGCCATCATAGCCGATTCTAAGATACTGTAAGGTCATCACATCGACAAAATATCATTAAAATGAATCCAAACAGGGTTTTTGTTCAAGAGATTGGAAAGATAAACTCTGCTCTCGGAGATCTACCTCTTTTCATACTGGCATTGACCATGGAGTGCTTGTGACCAGGTGGGCAGTGCATAAAAACATATCATCATAGATTGCTTCAAGGAACCGCAGCAGAGTAGACGAAGTAGCCGTAGTGGAAGTGGTGGTCGTTGTAAAAGCCGTTTCCGAAGTTGTATCCTGACAGTGAGAGCATCGATGACATTGAAGAAAAACAATGGAAAAAATACAGATACAGTGTCACTGTATGATATGCACACAGACTGCAGAATGAAAGTGAGACCAAGTGGGTTTCCCAATGGCCCTGAACTTGACTCAACGAATCACTCTACCTGAATGTTCTAGCGCAGGGCAACTGCTCGGTTGGGACACATCATTGGTGCACCTCAGCAATGTCAGACAGATGCTTCTCTGGCCAAGTGGTCAGTCCGTTGCAACAAAAAACTGGGACAATGACTTGGGAGCGCAAGAGCCCCAGCAGTCATCGTAGTTGCAGCCACACGAAACCAAACCTCTGACAGCCACAAGTGTGCTGAAAGAAATTCTGCAGTCCACGGACATGACAATCAATCTTCACAGAAACAAACCTCCGTTGTAGAAGAGCTTTTTGAAAAAGCATAGGAAGGCAAAACAACTTTGCAGGTTCCCACCCACATCATGAAACAATCTTAGCTTGCCTCCCCAAGACTTGTCGTAGATGAATGGTGTCTTTGCACCTTGTCAACGTGCAGCGTCTCAGCATCCATCCCGGGACTATGTCGACCAAGTTTGCTCCGAACCTTTCTGAAGCCAGTTCTCCATGGTGTCGGCCAGTTGTGAAAGCATCTCTTGAAAGAATGCCTGCAATGCTCCACCGAAGATGTGCAGCCATGTGTGCGAGAACATCAAGTTCATCAGTTCATCAACTGCAAATGTACCTGACATCTGTATCCTTTTCTGACGTTGAAATGATCTCGGGTGGATTTTGTCACAATTCAAGTTGTTTTGGGGCCTCATTCGACTGGTCGAGCTCATCTGCAATTGCAACCAATCTGGCCTTGTCGATTTGGGTCTTTTTATCCAGGCGAGGAAAAACAGAGTCTAAGGCCGAGACCAAACGGGCCAGAAGTTTGCCACTAAAGTAGGTGTCACCAACCTGCACCGAAGCTGTAAATCCAAAAACGATTTTCTTCACGTTTCAACCATACTGCAGACATGAACGTAGTACAGTACAAGATATGTCATATATTTTGCAATAATGTTATATAGCATGATAGAAAAATTGAATAAAATTGATAGAAACCAAAACGACTTGAATTTGGCATCTTTGAGATTCCACACAGCAAGCTTGACATTTTCGGGAAGTTGGAACTCACCTCACCAGATAGATGATACACCAGCGATGGGGTCAGATGACTGAAAATATAATCTTGATGTTTGAAACCGTGCAAAATTTCGACTGCTTTGTGTTCTTGTTAAAGAAATTCCCAAAAATTGCCCCCGCACGTTGTCCTTTTTTTTTCACCTCGACGGAAGATCGGCAGGTGACAACTTTGGCACGTTGGACGGGGTGGTTCAATGTGGTTCACTGTTCACACGACACTGTCACACGGTTCGAATCCTGTCGATTCAATGTTTCGATCACTCCTCTGCTTCCAAAGCTTCAGCCTCCAAGGCCTCCACAGGAGCATCAACAGGTCTCCACGAGATGCGTTTCTTGTCATCTCCCCATTCGAAGGAAATCTCATAGAATTGTCCTGGTGGAACTCCATCTTTCTGACCATCAATAAAGAAGTTCAGGCCCTTCCCAGCATAGTCTGGTCCAACGACTTGCTCATTGCAACCAGCTTTGGGAACGAGAGGATGAATGATCTCCTTGTGGTCTTGAGAGCAACTAAGGTGAAATTCTTCACAACAACTTTCACCCACTGACACCAAGACACTGTAATTTCCATCTCTTCCACCTTCCATGACTTTGTGACTTGAAAAGTCATCCCAGGATCCAGAAATATAAACTTTCTGCCCCATATGCAATGCTCTGGGCAAGGAATGTGCTGGTAGATTGGCTCTCACAGCAGCTTTATGTCCTTTGGAGGCCCATCCATAGACATCGGCGCGAGAATTTGTTCCTCCAAAACCGAAGGAGGAAACTCCGCAGTACAAACTGCTCAAACCCACATCGATGTCCTCAGAGTCAAAGCATACTGGATAACCTTCGATGGTCAAATGCGGATTGATGATGTTGAAATGGCAATTGGGAGGTGCTGTGCCCATGTTGATCATCATGATGCACTTGGTCAAGCCTGCAATCCCAGCACCTGCTTCTAAGTGCGCAATGTTGCTCTTTGCACTTGTCTTCAGGATTGGGACTTTACGTTCATGCATCACAGCCATCAAAGCACCAACTTCAATTGGATCTCCAAGGGCAGTTCCTGTTCCATGACATTCTGCAATTGACACGGTATTTGGATTGATTCCTGCAAAGCGCATGGATTTCTTGATCACCTGCTGCTGTGCAGGACCATTGGGAGCTGTCAAGCTAGCACTTCGACCATCTTGGTTGGTGGCAGTACCAATCAAAGCACAAACACGATCTTCTTCATCTTGCTTGTCTCCTTGGTACATCTTCACAAAGACTGCTCCACAACCTTCACCTCTTTGATATCCATCAGCACTACGGTTGAATGTGAAACTTCGGCCTTGATGGGAAAGCATGGTGGCCATGCAGTTGCCAATGAACGAGCCGGGGCCCAGCAACGTATTGACACCAACGACTAAAGCTTCAGCATTGTCTGCCCTTGGAGGGTCGGAGTCAAACATACAAAGATGGGCTGCATTCATAGCTACAAGGGAAGCTGAACATGCAGTGTCGTATGATGACACAGGACCTCGGATATCAAAGGTGTGAGCAATTCGTGCAGCTGTGGTGGCGCAACTCATGCTCATGCCCATGGTTGTGGGACAAATATCTGGGCAAAATCTCGCCCACTCTGTCTGAAAGGAGTGCCAATCAGGACCTACATCTCCAAACCAAAGACCCATCCGGCGACCCTTCAGGCTCTTGTTATTGAATCCAGATGCTACCAAACATTCGTAGCCAACTTCCAGTGACATTTTCTGCCCTGGAATCATAGATCTGGCTTCCGTTTCATCAATCCCAAAGAAGACATTGTCAAACTGAGTGATCTGATCTTGAGAGACGAAACCACCATGGCAAGTGTAGGACTTCCCAGTGGCAATGGCATCTGCACCCTCTTCATAGTATGGATCTGTTTCCCAGCGTGCGTATGGCCACTGGGTACACGAATCCGAACCCGAGGCAAACATGGTCCAATATTGTGCTGGAGACCAAGCCTCGCCAGGCAAACGAGTCGTCAAAGACATAATGCTTGCCTTCGGTCCATCGGGCACATCTGGTCCAGGATTACAAACCACTTCTCCCAATTCTCCAAGCTGTCCCAAATTCACCATCATTTCTTTGATGGCTGGAGATTTCCCAGTTTCTTGCATCAGCCAAGATTGTAAGGCAAGACTGCGACCGAGAGGCTGGTAGGAGTAGTCCATGATGTCATGACGGAAAATCAAAATTTTGTTGTCTGTGGCAGGTATTCTCATACTTCTCTGAGCTCCTGAAAGGTAAGACCCATCTTTGGGATAGAACCAAATCTCTCCACCATGGTTTTCAATAAGATGGAAGAGGGCCAATCTTCTCCTCTTAGAAAAGAAAATGTACTCCTGAAGGGGCCCTGACCAGCCAGATCCTTCATCTTGCATCATGTCTCTCACAGATTCTGGCAAATAGTCTTCCTCTTCATTTTTGGTCATGGACATCCTCAAGAGCGGATTCATGATGTAGCTAAAGCTGACTCCAATGTTCGGCGTCATGGGTCCAATATCTGTTGCAAGATCTCTGAAGAGCAGCTGACTTCCTTCAAATGCCTCTGGTTGCTTTCAACCCGTCTGACAACTGAAAGTCACTTCGGGTCGTCTCTATTTTTCTACATGGATGGTTAAGGCAATAATGAAAGATGTCCAACACATTTAAGATGCTCAGTATGGCGAATGAATGTTTGGGTTTCAAGCAGCTACCCAAGTGAACCATGTCCATATCAAATTCCAGAAAAAAATACATGTGACTTGAAGACACTAAAACCTATTCACAATTGATCAGCAAAAAACCAAAAACATTCCCTATTTCCAAAGTTTTGAAAAAACACTTTCTCTCACCTTGTTGTCCAACTCCTCATCCTCTGGATAGCTAAGGCCATCAGGATTCGACTGCTCCTCTCTTCTCTCTTGAAGCCATGCCTGAGGACAAGGGCTGGCAAGGGTCGAAAAGGGCTGACAAACAAATGGTCAAAAAAGGGATTTCCCAAACATGATTGGTACCAGCAAAGCTGTACAAGTATCACTTTTACATCTTGAACAATAAAAAAAAGATGAGAAAAGTACGCAACGGCCGAGCAAGGTGCAATTTTGTTGTTGGAATCAAAGCCCATGTAGCCCGTCTCAACCTCCTGCTTCATGCGAAAGAAGTATCTATCCTGCTCCTGACCACTGTGCCAAGCAGCTTGTCTCTCCTCTTTGCTCATGAAAGTTTGGATCAAGCAGAAGCCCCGATCGGCCAGTGCAGACACCACAGCATCAGCAAATTTCAGCACTTTGCCAGGCTGACTCCGATCTAAAGGCCATGCTACATCAAAGCCACCTTCTTCCACGGGAGGTGGAGACCATTCTCTTAACTTTGCTTCAGGAACACATACGACTCTTCCTTCACAAGTCTTCACCACGTAAACTTCAGACTCTGAGAGCCATGTCTGACAGACTCCACACAATGGAAACCTGATCTCACTCTCTTCATCTTCATCTTGAAGATCCACTAATTCTTCGGTTTCTCGTTGTTCACTTTCGTTGAAGACCTTAAGACCTCGTGGTGGGAGATCAAAAATTTCAACGAGTTGGCCCACCAAAGGCTTCATGCCATCCCTTCGAAAGTCCACTCCAGCCATCAGGAATGCATAATGCTCACTACCTTTGGAGTGATGTTTTTTTGACGTTGTAGCCGAACCCAAGCTGGCCCTTGAACCAAAAAATCAACAAAACAATGGTGCAAACACAGTCTCCAACGACATCAACAACATTTTCTTCAAAGCATGTTTTGCTGTTATGCTCACAAATCAACCATCCGTAATGGAAAGTGTTGTAAAAATCCATGAAGACCAAATCTGTAAGACTCCAGCTATCTGATTTGCCGCCATCGTATTTAGACCCAGCAATGTGCCTGGCGCAACATCAAATTGACATGGCGGAATGAAGGAGATGTCGCTGCAAGAAATCATTGAATCACATCCCCGGAAACAAAAGATGCCGGCATGGCTCTCCACCCTTCAATGCCTGGCAGATGGGCCGGTGCTCCCGCGACATACAACCGTTGACAAAACGGAGATCGGTCTGTTTCGTGGAAGTAGGCTGGCTTTTCAGGAGCGCAAAGATACCACGAAGAAGCTATCTAAAAACATATCAAAACAATGACTTCATATGCAGTAACTCAACTACGACAGCGATCCGACATGGCGATCGTTTGATTTTCCATTTGTCTGTCGGATTTGGAGGTGAAGTCTTTGCACCTCCAAGAGCATATCGCGCAACACGCCATCTGCTGGAAGGGGATTGCGCCTTAGTCACGTCGAAACCTGCAACATACGAATTCAGTATAAATCTCATCTCGTAATACTAAATATCACTATAAAATACTATAAATGCCCTGACTTCTCTCCAGTAAGGCAAACCAATCAAAGCAGAAACCATGCTCTCAGTGTTGCATCATTTGTAGATTCCACCAAGTGCCTGGCCCTGAGAACTCTTTCATTGAAATCGGATACAGCTCGTAGTTCAACACCAGAGGAGCACTCGCAATCTCGGCTACATCCACTTAGGCTGTAAACATTCGACCCACTCAAGCACAACATCTGACAGTCTTAGATTCCAACGAAGACTTTGGCATGTCCACCTTAGTAACAGCAGCGAATCAAACCCGGTCGTATCATTTTCTGCACGAAATGCATCAAGCCCAGTTGGCCGACGAGAAAAAATGAAATCGAGAAATAGCAGCCAAGGCGCGTAAGTCTTTGAAGGGTGTGGCTGGGAAGCTGTTTACATGCATTTGCTCCTTCCAATTGCATAATGCATCAAACAAGGTAATAAAATGCAAGATTGAAACCCATCTCGTCTGAAACTAGTTTGAAGTCTCTGCATCTGTCTCATTGAGAAAAGGTTGCCACGATAAAAGTATTCTGTCCGTAGATCTCTTGCGACAAGTCTTTTCGTGAAGCAAAGCATTGGTCTCTCGCCTCCTCTTTCAGCAAAGAGACGTGGTTTGGCCAGAGCAGTTGCAGCACATCAGACTGCAGAAGCCCAGGCACATGCCAAGACATAGAACAAGAAACCCTCCCAGATATATCATGATACATTTGCATCACATGCTTCTCAAAACCTGTCGTAGTTTCAATCTACCTTTCCCCAAGGGTGACCTCTGCATAGCCAGGAATACTCCGCTTGAAGTTTCCCCAGTCGAAAGTCACCTGTCACAAAAACTCAAGCTGCAAGGAGAACATCTCATCTTGCAGACTTTCATGGATGACTCCATTTCCTAAATACACCTGAAGTAGTCAGGGTATAAAATCTAAAGATGTCTAAAGAAAACAATGAGGCAAACAGGTGACATCATAGTTCCAGTCACATGGTGACTTACCGTGAGTTCGGGCCTGAGCAGTATTGGAGTTCATGCCAGCAACATAATCAGCTCCAGAAGCTACCTGCACAAGATCTGCAACGCTTCGAAAAGCCCACTGATGATGCAGGGATGTACGTTTCACGTGGCAATCAAAAATTCAAAGATCAAAAGACTCATTGAATTCAAATCAAACAAAGTCTGAATATTTTTAATCAAATGAAGAAGGCAATGAACTTGGCTCCCAGACTGGATAGCTTCCAGCATGCTGACGCAGCAGATCACCCCAGCTCGCATCGACCCCTGAAATTTCAATGTCACTGAAACACATCAAAAATCAATCGAAATCTTCTGACATGCTGACTTTTACTACACAATCATGTAACAGCAAGGCATTTTCCCTATATAATTTGTCCAAGATCTGAATATTGTCGAAGCTGAAAGCATGCCTGGGTTCTTGCCTTTGAGCATGGCAAGGCGAACCACTACACCTCGAAGCTCGCAAGGAACAAAATGACACCCAGTCAATCCCGAATCCCAACCATCTTTCCCCATATTTCTCAGAGTTCCAACCGAATTCTTACAGTGTCACCACACCGAAGACTTACTTGCCTTTTGCTGGTGCAATTTCTGCAGCTGCCAGGCGGAACGGTTGTAGTGAGCAGGTCTTAGAGCAATTTTCGACTCAGAAAGTTCAACGGAGTGATTTTTTTTGTGTTTATACCTGGAAAACTGAGGAAAAATGAAGAATAACGTGTGAAATTTTGCGAGGTCCAATCAGAAAGTTCGTCTGGGACTGTCTGCTCCGCTTGTCTTGAGAAGAAAACTGAAGCGCCGGACCCATCCCATCCCAGGAGGGAAGAAAACGATCCAGGTGTCACCAGTGCTCAGTGTGAACTCGATTTCCTGCAGCTTCCAATGCATTAACCACAAAGTGCCATTTTGTAATACGAGAACGGAGAAGTCATCAAAACACGATCCATCTTTTCGTTAATTTCCAGACTTTGAACAATTGACAAATGCAAGGAAAATGTTGCGAGGAATGGAAATGTAAATCAACTCAAGGACTGTGTACGTGTGCGGGCAGGAAGAAGCTCACAAATATTGAGATATCTTCAGTTTTGTCCATTTTTGTTGTCGAAACTGCCGACCCGTTTTTGTTTCAATCAGAACTTGGATGTTTGTCAGCAAACGGTATGTCCTTCCCCTGAACGAAATTGTAGTCTCCGCAGGGAACTGCTTTCCCATCAACACGAATCTCGTGGGGAACCTTGGTCATTCAATGTGTCAAGTTCAATGTGTCACGATTCCAAGCAATGAAGCCAATGAAGCAAATTCAGTCTCAACATGCCAACCATTTTCAGAACAAATCCGGCCGTCAGATCCGACGTCCAACGGCTTCCAAGTGCTCCAACGGCCAATGGCAGATCTGAGGAGACGAAGGGTTTCAAGCCACGGAGCCTCAGTGTTTTTGAACAAATTTCTCGGCACAAAAACCGTTTTTTGCACTCAAAAAACACCTGCGTTTTAGCTTTTTAGATACATTGATTGGACATGATTGGACCTTTCCCCCATGCCCCATCCATAGTGACCGGGTAGTATGTCTTGTCAAGGTTTTGGAACCAGCTTTGTCCGGAGTTGTTTCTCTGTACTTGTTGGTGAAACTTGAGGACCCCGGACTCTGCGGTGACATACGCAGATCCACGACATGAAGGGAATGTCATGGCCTCCGTGAAGCATGGATGAAAATGTCCGAAGATTTCGAAATGGACATCCACGAACAATCCACCAACAATCCGAATACTTGCAGAATACCTCCAGATCCTGCCCATGTGAAGAACACACAGAACACCCTTAGCCCCAAGTTTTGTTTTGCCTGTCCAGGACTCGGCCCACGGTATGTGAGTGTCACGCCTTGGATGTGAGAGTTTTTCCATGGTTTCTACGGTGCAACTCCTCGGAAATCTTCGGAAAAGCCAAGCTGGTCGCAAGCTTCATCCCAGGCATCTGCATAAGGACCTGGAAAGAGGGGGCCACTTAGCACTCGACTCATCATGACTCATCTCACCACACATAGCTTTTTCTTTGGGTGTTCCAAAAGCAAGCTGTCCCAAATTCATCCTTTTCTACACGGCAAATGGCTTTTTGGTGAAAATTCTTCGGGCACACCTGAGAGACCACCTTCGGAGCCCAGGAAAACTCCAAGACCTCGAAGTGCAGCTTCGAGTTTTCACAAGAAAATAGCGATCAAGTAGACTCAAAGATTGATGTGAGATATCACAAAGATATGATAACTCTCAAACATTTTAACTCCAACGTCATTCGATCTACAGAAACGCATTTAATTTACCGATTGATTTTACGTGCTTCAGCATTCAAACATACTCTTGGTACGGCGTTGAAAACATGAGGCTGCTTGAAGTGCATAAACCTCGGCGCCCCAAACCATGCTGAAACTCTTCCATCCCTGGCGATGTCATAAAGGGTTGCATCACATGAACCTCGGCCAAACAGCGCAACCCCGTTGAAGCTGTGGATGTACCAAATGTGGATGATGTAGTGATATATTCTGATATACTAACTTTTTTTTCTCATCCTTCGTCCTTTCATTGGTAGCGTGTGACTTGATGTAAACAACCCTTGGTGAAACTCATTTGAAACATCTGCTGGAAAACGCCTTTTCTGCTTCCACTGCGCTTTCTCCCCGGTGTCTGAAAGTATTTCTAGACCAAGAAGGCAGCCAAGACCTGAGAAAACATGAGAAAACACAACGTCCGATCCAATCTGAATCGAAAGACCTGAAGAGATTTGCCAAAAAGAACAAGAGCCTGACCTGTTCTGATTTTTCTGATTTTCCGTGTCCTGATTTCGATTCATTTCTGTCTAACATACATTACTAGTTTAGCTTCATGCAAAATCCAAATGAGGTTTCTTTTTGCAACAGCATCAAACCACTCAGTGATCAAAGTGTAAGCGTTGTCATCCACTGGGTTGGCTGCAGTGGAATTCCATCTTGGAATTGGAGTCACCTGCATCGGAATCTGCTGTGAGACAACCTCCCTTCGAGGCTCCCTTGCAACGCTTCAAACTTCAAACCCGATCCACAAGCGGTGCTGATTCATTCATATCCTTGCGCATCCTGATTGAGATTGATCAATAGCATATCCAAAGCATATCTGATGTTTTTATCAATTTTTATCCCTATCTTTTTTCTCTCTTTTTTTCACCTCCACGGCTGTGATTCAGCCTTCCGTTGCAGCTGACAATGTTTGAGCCACTGCATGTGCCCATGCCACGGTTGACTGCACTAAGGTCTCTTCATTGAAGCGTCGCATATTTCGAGAGACTAGGGACCAATCACTATCCAATAAGCCGACCAAATCTGCCACACTGCTGAAACGCAACAAATGTGGAAACTGCGCAAAATCTGTTCGAGAACTCCAAGGGCCAGCTGCATAAAACCATTTGGCCGGATCCATTGCTGGAACAAAAGGTGGCAACGTCGGCAACGTGACGGAAGTTTCATTCGTTTTCCTCCGGTGACTGAAGTGGAACTCGTAGTTGCTATGTAAACCGCGAAAGACAAAAAACGGAAGGAGGCGTTCGCTCGGAAGAAGCAGCGGCATACACATGCTATAGATCTCATAAAAAATGGCCAGAGCGACATCGTAAGGATACAAAACCGTTGCTTTAAAGGATACCAAGACATCATAGGGAGGACCACCCAACTCATCTAAACCCACAAACTTAGCCAAGGGCGACTTTTCCTTCGCCAGGTTTTGCATAAAACGATTCAACAAACACACCGAGTCCACACAAATGTTCGGACCCTTCACAACCAGCAATTCATTTCGGATTCCTCCAGGCACATAAGCTGAGACTCGTGTGTAGAGTCCATGAAGCCGTATGATGGGCAAAGACAAACCTGTTTGATATTCGATCATAGATGAAAGGAAAGGATTGTAACAAGCGAAGAAATTCATGGGATTGGTCACCATACTGTGAAACTCATCAAACCATTCCTCCCTTTTGTCTGCATCCACGGCCAATAACACTGGTTCACCCAAATAGGCCAAGAGTGGTTTCTGGAAAGGTACCAATAATAAGCAAAGCACAGCTGGAGAGGTGCAAACTCCAATATCCATTGCTTGGCTCATGGCATGTTGTCGAAAACGTGATTGAAATTCTTCCACAAAATCGTGGAAGTCGACAATGTCAAGACCCGTCCATCGTGGACGAAAGTGTTTTTGAGCTAAGTCACTAAGGCCTACCGGTTGAAAACCCAATTGGAGGCTCTCCAAGCCCAAAGCTGGCAAAATCGAATCCGAAGAACAACCTAAGAAGCCACAATGAGTATCATCTGCCACTTCCATAACAGCTGCTAATTTC
The DNA here is from genome assembly GCA_000507305.1 of Breviolum minutum Mf 1.05b.01. NCBI lineage: Eukaryota > Dinophyceae > Suessiales > Symbiodiniaceae > Breviolum > Breviolum minutum. Next base: position 41,675 of record DF242093.1, on the reverse strand, counting down.
AAACCTAGCAGAGATGATGCGAAACTACTCAACATTTCTGCCGGTTCACGTGCCAATGCTGCATGGGTACCTGTGATGTAACAAATCAATGGCTCTGGCGCACGAAACTTCATAGAAAGGTCTCCCGGAAGTGGATAGACCATGGGTTTCCGTTGAGGTAAGATAGGTGCCAGTAACTCGTCATCGACTTCTGTTGGTTTTAAGGTTGTAATAATTTGTGCCAAGGTCAAAGGCCAATGAGAAGAATCGAAAAAATCCAGGCAATTGTTCTTGTTGATCACCAGGAGTCTTGCCAAATGTGTTGAAAGACGAAAGACTTCTGCCATGCCTTCCGAAACGTTGTCCTTGGGGTCCTTGGGGTTGGAATCGGAGCTTAAGCTACCGGGAGAGACTCCAGCGCTTCCTCGCAAGTAGATGTGATGAACAAAAAGGGCTGACAGCATTCCATACAAACACACCATACCTTCAGGATCCTCCCGATCACAATCATGAAAAAATGCATTCGATTTTGATCTGTGAAACTCCAGAAATGTCATGATATTATGTGCTATTAGTCGATCTGCTTTGTTGAAGACCTCCTCGTTGTGTGCGAAGCCTTCCCTGGCATTCTCTTCAAAGACTTGTCGAAACTCATTCCACTCTTCACTATAGGAGCAATCCAAAATGCCAGGAGCACCCTCAGCGATTTTGTTGCTCTCTCCTATGCGCAGGTGCGCTGCTAGGGCTACCCCAATACCCAGGGTTCTCATACAGCCCAGCAAGCGTGGCGTTCCGCAAGAGCAAAGACTGTGCGAACGACATGGCGGTCTGGCCGTGCCAGAACAGTAATTTCTCAAAATGCCTTTTCTGAGTTTCGTACTTGCAAACTGAGAAAACAAAAAAAAAGCTACAGAAGGACAGTTGACTCCTTCATGGTGGTGGTGTGTTTGTGTAAATTTCCTTGAAACCGGTGGGAGGTGTTCAATGCATGTTCTGAGCAGCGTGGGATAAGTTTGACTGATCTGTCTTCAGCTGGAAGCAAATGAAGCGGCATTGACTCAAGTATGGTTTCGGTTTCAGTTTCAGTGAACTGATCCTATCCATAGGGTAACAAAGCTTCTAGCAAATGCATCATGTGCGACTCCTCACCTTATGGGAGCTGACTACAAAGACTTCAGACTTCTAAGAACTTGAAATCCACCCCAGAGTTTCCACTTTGGGTTTCATCAACCGACCCCACCTGAAAAGCTGAAGTGGGAGGAGCCTGGTGTCGATGGGAAAATGACAGCCATGACACACATATCGGTTTAGGAAACTCCCAGCAACTAAGGTAGAGGATCCAGCCCTGCCTCTAAGCGATCTGACTTGGGCCCCCGGATCAGCTTGCTCTGGACGGTATCCACCCGTTGCAACAGATCATCCTCAAGATTGTAAACAGTGTCAAGCACTCAAACACGCCGGAAGAACACACCAACATCAAAACAGCATCATTGCAATCAATATGCCCCAGCTATCCAGATGTTCATTGCACTTGTTGCTAAGGTGGTCACAATCTCGCTGCTTGGGTTATCAACATCTGGATCCACTGTCCTTAGTACCATCAACATGGATGGTGAGAAGTCGACCCCATTCATTAGTTATGACTCGTACGACTCAAGAATTGCATGGGAGAAATCGTAGGTTTTGTGCAAATGCCTGCAATATGAAAATGCTGAAGGAACCTTTTTGGAAAGGACAAGAAGAACACAAGCTCGAACTCTTCCAATTTGCCATGATTCGAAGGCTTCCCTTGCAAGATGCGTACCTGACTCATTGAGCAAAGAGCTGTTAAGCCTTTCTGATATTCCAAACTTCTTGAAGATCAAAAAACTGTGGCGCAAAAATGTGGAAAACCAAATGTTGTGAAAAGTTGAGCTGGCTTTGAAATGAGCCAAAGCACAGAGCTTGGTCTTGGCAAGGAAGCAGGAAGTGGCACCACAACATTTTGTAGATCCTTGGACTCCCAAAACACAGGAAACAAAGTGTTCAGCTCGAGTTCGATGAAAGATCTCAGCCCATGACACCTGTGAGGAGTCGGTCCTGCACAGGAACGATCATGTGTCCACAGTTCGACTATGTACATTAGATTCGCAATGTTCGTTCTGCTCACATGGCCAGTGTCTCTCCAGTGTCTCTGTCCTCTAACTTGTTCAGCTTCTCATCCAGCCTCAAATGGTAGATGGGAGCATCATTCTTCAAGTGTTCACGGGGGCAGGGTCCAAGTCGTAACGTCGCAGAATTCCGGAGAAAAACAGTGAAAACAGTGGCTGCAGTTCTTTTGTCTGACAACTTCCCTTGAATTGACCATAAGCCACCAAGACACTCTGCTCCCAAGCGTTCCAGCTGCGGGTCACTTTGGACGTCGAAACGCTGCTCATCTTCATCATCCAGAGTACGCACCTTTCCAGCAAACATCTCACTGTGTCAGAGCATGCTGTGGATGACGGATCTAAGACTTACTACAAACCAAAGTTTGATGATGAATCCCCTCCATCTCAAAGTCGAGCAAAATAAACAGGTGAAGCAGCTTTGAAGTGGAGCCACGGACATTTTAAAGCGATCTGAGCAACCCCACTCTGGGCAGCTCATCGGGGGGAGTTTCCTGAAAAAAACTTTGATCGAAGGTGATCGGAAATGAAAGTGAATGAATGAGCGAAAAAAAATGCAACTTTTTTCGTCAGCTTTGAAGATTCATGGGAAATTTTCGGGAAAATCATCGAAAAACTGCATCAATTCTCCCAGATTGTCCGGCCTCGACCGGTTCCGGCTTCAACTCGGGAGCGGCCTCTTCAACGCAATCATGCCAGGGTGGCAATTCCAACATGTTTCAAATTCACACATCCTACATATCCTCCCATAAAAACGCTCCAAGTTCTCCTGTTGTGATTTCAATTTGCGTCGCCTTTTCGTGGTACTGCACCAAATCTGGAAGCGTCTTTAGCTTCTGGACGGTGCCAGCAATAAACTCGTGAGGCTTGGAATCCTGACGCAATTCGCTGGGTTCAGGGAGTCAATTTGGGGAACTCAGAGAGCCTTGCTGGATAGCAATTTCCATTTCCAGACGGAACCTATCCTTAGGGACTGATAATTTCTCTTAAGATTTAAGACTCAAGACTGATAAAAATTTCGGACCAACATTGCTCTCTTCAGAGTTCAAAACACTGACACGAGCAGTGCAGCACCGTGACGAAGCAGGAAGGAGCTGTCGCAACCAGGCTTGCATGCCTGGGGCATGTCATCGTTTATCGTTTCGGTGTGCCAAATGCACCGGACCAACTGCAGTCGCTGACACATCTCAAGTCCCAGCCCCCTTACCTCATCGCAGAGCGCCAACTGCTAAGTGTCAGCTGCGCATTCTTGGAAGAGATGAGAAACAAGAGATTCGTCTGTGTTTTATCCAAAATTCCCTTTTCATGTGCATTTCTTCTGTGATGTATCCTTGGATTCATAACCACGGTGATGCAGTGGCAGTATGTGTGAAGTGTCTTTCATGGCTTGTGTAAAACATGTACATTCTATTTTGTTGAAAAACTGCAGAGGAGCACCTTGAGCCTATGGCTGGATCACGCTTCTTGATCCTTGTTGCTTGTTGCCTGTGGTCCCCTCAATTGACCTGCTGTTACCTATTCCCAAATACTACATTCACCAGATGTCCAGCACCAGCCACAAGCTCGTAAACACACTGGGCCATCGGACTCCTGCCTTGTCACCGCCAATGATATAAGGCCTCATCCGAGTTGTCAGAAAGTGGTTCCATTTCATTGATGAATATAATTTCTTCTATCAACATGACTGACCCTTGACCTTCCGAGATTCCTGGCAGATTCCCGTTTCCTCTGAAGTTTGAACAAAGAAATCACTGAGTTTTGAACATCTGCGTCAAGAAGGTGGATGGAGCGCCCAAGTTCTTGTTGATAAAGGTATTGGACCACCTAAGAGTCCAAAACCAATCAGTCAACACACGTGACTTGGAAGTAAATCCAAATTCTGGTGGTTGGAGATCCCACGGTTTTTTTTGAAATCGCTTTGAAGATGACAGTGAGAGTGCTGTTCCACTTTGTTCCATAGCCATTTTGAGATATTTAAGATCAAATATCCGAAATATCAATTGATTCAACTGATTTAAGCGCCAGCACCAGGCATTGGTAGGTCGTGGGCCACTTTGCAAGAAGACATTTTGCTCTGGTCCTGCATCACCACGCTCCACCTGAAACAGCGTTTCACAGGCAGGGGACATGTGTAATAATCATTGCGGGATACAGCTCCTAGCTCTCGGTTTTTAAGCAAAGATGCAAATGTTCAACTTTCCCAATCTCCTCTATTCTCCTCTATCCATCTCCAGGTGAGACAACTCGACACCTCTTTGAAGAGGCTTCCAATCTCCATCTTTCCCAAAGTTGGCCGAGACTCACTTTTATGGCAGGAGACCGAGCCTTGGTGCCGCTCTGATGTTAACAAACTTTTTAACAATCCGTTGTTTCAATGGAGTCCATGACCAACATGACACCTATGAGACATGTGAGTAAATGTTTCACCTTCCCGGGTTCACATTTTCAGAATGTGCGGTTGTCCCACTGAGCAAGACCAGGTATCGCCCAGCGTAAAGCAAAATCTGCTGTGACACAAGGGGTTCGGGCATAGCCATAGTCGTTGTAGAATTCGGTGCATCTTTCTCGATGGAGATTGACCAAATGCAGAACACGGGCAGTCTCAACGCTTGGGACATATCGAGAGGCTCCAGGTTGCAGTCGGATCCACTCTCTGTTGTTCGATAGCACAAGCCATGGGTTGATCAAATGATAAAACTGCTGACCGCAGCCGCTTGGGCGCCAAAGATGAGACAAGTACCACTTAGGTCCTCGCGTTTTTCCTACGGTACCTGCTGGCATTGTTGGCATTGCAAACTCACAAACATTCAGTTGAACACTACCAAGCTTCCGCCAAAAACGTGGCGAATGACTTTGCAAGAAAGTCTGCCAGGGAGTGTCTGTTTTGAGCGCTGTAGGTTTGAGATTTAAGCAGCATTTGGAAAAACTTCTCATCTTTTCCCAGCATTCTTCCCTTTTCCCATTGTAAACGAAACTCTTCGTCATATTTCCACCGGAGCAGCACACTCCGGCGGCTTTTGAAGCAGGCCAACATTTGGATGCAAAAGTTGGTGAACTTGGACCAAGGGCCAGAAACTCATCCACACTTCCAATCAAAACAAAATCCGCACGGCCGCGGTAATTCAAGAGACACTGATTCGCATATAATTCCTGTACGAAATCACTGATGGAACCTGTACCACCACCACGGACTTGGCCAGACTTCAAGGCTGCATCCATGAGTTCGGACACTGCCTTCGGGAAACTTGGAAAATATTTCAGCTTCCCTGCCGCGAGGAATGTCAAGATTTCCGGATGGTCAGCTAATGAATCGTCATAGTCATAGATGGTGAAGTGTTCAGCACCCAACAAATGATGATAACGTAAAAAAGTTTGAAGAATTTTTGGAAGTCGCCGTTCCAGGCCGACAATATCCCACAGAGGTTGAATGCACACAGCTAAACGCAGCGATGGCGAAGGCTGTGCAAATGAAGGCTGTTGTGGACAAATCTCTACGGCCAAGTCCCACCGTTTTAGACCATCATGTGGAGGATCAGCCTCAATCCGCACTGTGGTAGGGCGGAGGAAATCCAGTGAAAATTCCAGTGGCACTGGACATCGAAGTGTTGCAGCTTGTCTGAAAATCACAACTGCAGAAGCTTCCACATGATCTGTTTGATTTTGATTCGAGAAAATACAACGCCATTTTCTCATAGACGCTTCAGGAAGGATGGCCGCGTAGTGCATGCATCTATGGAATGACCGACTGTCACATTGATCGACACATTCTCCACTTGGCTTTTCAGCGTGCAGCACAAATTCCAGCAGAAAATTGGATCGTGGATTTCCCAACTCCGACGTCGCAGGAAGTATTCCTGTTGCCACCGCTACTACGATAAGTCTGGCATGGTCAGGTTGAACTGCTGACATGACTGGCGAATCCAGGCGACATGATGAGGAGGTTTTTTTGGTGCTGTTGGGTGGCACACAACTCCACCAAAGGAAAAGGTTGATCGTGTTGTTGAGGCAACACATGTGGCTCTGCTTGAGGTCTAGAAAGAAGATAGGCTTCTTGCCCAGCTTCTCTTGCCATTTTGAGGTGAAGCGGAGACCAAAAGTGTTGCCCCACACTCAGCATCCAAGCAATTGATTTGGAGAAAAAACCACCAAGGTAGGCCCCACGAGAATAGAAGCAAGCCTGCAATTGTTTAAGAATTACATGCCAGGAAGTCTCGTTCTGCAGCACAGGCGGTCTCTGGCATGGGCGTATCTTGGTATGCCGCCACTTCTGGAGTTGCAGTATTGTACTCAGCCACTGCAACATCCCAAAGATAGAAACCGAATTCTCCCGCACTCTTCCTTCTTGAAGAATTGCTTCAACGTGCTTCATGAGAGAAACAGACCTTTGTGGGTGCAAGTGATTTTCATCTATGAACTCTGGGAGCAATTGGTACCTGTCCACCTCGTATACAAGTGCCAGAAGGTGAACTTCACTATCCTGCTGGACAAAATGAACAAGCTTGATGAACGCAAAGACCATAATTGTTGTGAACTGACACTCCTCGATGGCTTGTGCCTCCCTGTCGCTAGGGGCTTCTGTCAGACTGTGGCCAACAATCAAACGTGGCATGATTTCTACGACGTAGTTGTACCTCAGCACATTCATCCTTGGAAGATCCCAATACGGCGTCAAATCCCTCTGAGCCTCTCCAATGATAAAACGTTCTGGGGCGAAAGATGCGACTAAAATGTCCCAGGTGTGGAGCACTCGACAACCATGAAGTTGAATTGCCTTGTGAAAGGACTCCAGTACAAGAGAAGGGTTCTCACCGCACACATCTATCGTTTGCAGGTCCAGTCCGTATGCCACAGATATGCCACAGATATAACACACCAAAGTCCAAACGGTATAAGCGTGCCAGCGTGGACATGCTTGCATGCTTGCAGGCGTTCATCACAAGTAGAGGGTGAATTATTCCTCGTCTTGCAGTTGTTTTCTGTCGGCATGTAGGGGCTATCATGCATCATGCATTTTCCTAGCTGTTGTCTGGACCAAACATGACATGCAAGTATAATGGCTCTACTTTTCTCAATAAGAGAGCCAAATGGAAAGCACCAAGAATGAGTCACTGCTTTGATTGGCTACTGTTGTACCCCTTCGAGGAGTCATGGTACTTTTCCGCGAACGTACAACGAAAAACGCCAAAAATCTGGACTTTTCCGAAGCTCGGAGCTACCGTGTCTGAGCTCCGCACCTGAGACGGTCTTGGACGCTGCATCGACTGATTCCTGGAAAACTTGAGATCAACTTCCACCGGTTGAAATCGGTTGAAATCGGTTGAAATCGGTTGAAACCTACCGGTTCTTTGAACTTTGATGGTTAAAAACAGATCGCTTGAAATATCTTGACTGACCAAAAACCTTGTATGTTTGATCCACCCTGCATTTGATCCCATATGTTTGCTTATCATGCACCGGTCCTTCTGACTGTTGGAGTCGAACAAGAGACAAAGACTTGGTGCCTGCAGAATGCCCACTTTGCAAAGACAAATCACTAGGCTGTGTTTTTTCAGTTTGAAATAGCACCCCTCTGGGTTTTCAAGCATTTCACAAATAGCATTCCCGAAGGCATTTGGGGAAGCTCTCAGATCTATGCAAATCTATGGAAACACAACAGGAAGTGGAAGTCATCTCCTCACTTTGAGAAAATCACCTCATGGCTTGGGTATCCAAACGAAAGTTTCCAAACCACGGGAGATCGTCTCCTGAGCCTTTTCCAATTCACTAGGGAAAAGGACCGCCTCATGGACCAGGCGACGCTCCTGGGCCGGAAAATATTGCACCAATGTAGATCCAAAAAGCAATATTGTATGAATAAGATCGTACACATATATGAGTCATAATGAGCATACTGCAGATTTAACTGAAGTGCTTCTCCTTCGTTTGCTTTCCGAACATCTTCTCAAGCTCCGCTTCCAGCTCATCCTTCGCTTTCTGTTCCTCCTTTTGCCTTTCAGCTTTTGCTGCAAGAAATTCCTTCCGTCGCGTCTCCTTTGCTTCCTCTGCTTCTTCCTGTGCAGCTTTCTCAGCATTCTCCTCTTCCACGACACTCGCCTGCTGGGCTTTCTCCTTCTTGGCTTCTTCAGCTGCTTCAGCTGCTTCAGCTTCTTTAGCCGCTTCGGCCGCTTCCTTTTGCTGCGCAATCTTCCTCATGGCCTCGCCCGTCATAGAAACCACCTGCTTTTCTGTGAAGCTGAAGTGTTGGCATGCCAACGTCTTGACCTCATCAAATGCTTGGAACCCTTGGTCTAACTGCAACTTGGGATCACTTCACTATCTGTTTGCATTCCATCGGAAAGCACTCTTGAGCTTCCCGACACAGGCGGCTCTGCAGGAAGCCACGTCCTTCAAATCACCTGATTAATTCGAAGTTCGTAGCTCGTAATTTTGAAGTGACTTCTATTTTCTACTCTAACTCGGGACCATGCGCAATAGGGACAGCTCGACGCCCTGGAACCTGGGAGTACGGGGACCAGGCAACAGTTGAACCAGCCAACGAGTTCGAATGACTATGGCTTTCCATTGAAATTTGAAATCATTAAAACATGCGACTTGGATGGCCAGAACTGACAAGCACGGATAGAACTTGAGTCTCCATACTCTGAAAAACTTTAAACAGGTTCTAAACAAAATGTTGCCGTGGAAATTTAAAGGAATCGAATTCAACTCATGAAGTCATGAAGATTCAAGATCCAAATCTTCAACTTGGTCGAGTTGCTTGACATTTCGTTCTTCACAGGTGGCGGCAGCAGGTAGGATGCCATACCACAGGGCCACTAGCCCAAGGGGTACAGCATAAAACCGCACCATGGCTTTTGGCAAATTGCTGGGAGTTCTGAAGTTGCGAAATCGGCTTTATCATCTTGTGATCGAACTTGCATCAATGTGTTCCAAGATAGCTTCTTAAATGATACACATCTTCCAACAGTTTTCTAGCGACATTGTCAATTGTCTCATGGATTTTTCTCTGGAGAAGTCCGAAGCTGAGTATTGAGACCAAAGAGTTGTGAGCATAAAGTTGGGTAGTTGTATTCAATGAGGTCGGCATCATTTGTCGAATTGAAAGGTTCACAACTTCCAAAAAGAAGTTAAAAAATTCACATTCACCCCAAGTAACGATAGAAACTGTGTAAACTCAGCCAGCTTTTTGGGTCGACTCAAGCCTGGAACTTCTGCAAATGCAGCTTTTCTGATTCTTCGCTTTGAGATTTGCAGGTGAAACCCTAATGGCAACCCTCGCTACCACTCGGTGCTAATCCTCAGGATCGGAATCTCAGATTCTTGGCTGCTTCCTTAGTCAAAAACTGACATGGTTTTAGTTAAAACAAAGAATACGACTCTAAAAAGCCTTTTAATGAAGAATAACTCTACAAAGACTGCAGCGCAGCAAATCAACATGAAGGTTTATGTTTAGGCGGAATCACTGAGCTTTGCTCCGTGAGACTTGGTTGCGGCGCAACTTTCGCTCTCTGCGGGGCTTTTTGCTTCATTCAGATTCTTTGTTCCTTCGATGCACTCGAGATTCATTGACAATAAGTTTGTGACATGCACACAACACCTTCAGGAATTCATACTGTCATGAAAAAGACTCCTACGTTTGCTGCCTTTATCTGTGACCACCAAATCAGGGACACACTTGAGTATAACTTCCACTATCGGTATATATAATATCTTCCACTGGAAGAACATGAGAAAAAATACCCTGTTTCAAACACTCATCCTTTACTGTCCCACCCCATCCCAGCTTTGAGTGGCTGAAGATGTGAAAGTCCTTCCCAGCATCTTCTTCATTGAAGCACAAATCAACAATGTTGTGAGCAAGCTACCAACCACAATGCCCAGCACCTGAAAGAGCATAACTGGATAAGTTTGTACCCAAAACAATCATTCAGAAGAATTCATAGTCCACTTAGTCCACTTAGTCCACTTAGTCCACTTGATGAATGGATGTCGATGTCGATGTCCATAGATGTCCATGATGTATCTTCAATCAATCTGTTAGGTTTCTTCATTCTATCAGAAGAAAAAAACTTTGCAGCTTGGCTCCCCAGCAATCGCTGCAGGCCAATCTGCCGGCATGGCTCCCAGCGGTTCAAACGATCAACCAGCTGCGAGGTTGGCCGGTTTTTCAATTTTGTTGAAATGTCTTAAGTTCATATGAATTCATACGCATGTTTCAAACTTCAAAGCTAGACGTCAGTCATCTGCAAAGTGGAAAAGCTCAAACCACCAATTCTGTTTCTGGAGCAAAGTCAGCAGGGTTCGCGCTGCAGGGTAACATGACACAATGTAACGGCTCCCCGTTCTTGTTCATTCTACTCCTTTAGGGTGTTCATCTTCTCTTGAAAATTCTCGGCACCTATATTTTTAGTAGATACCTCTAACTCTCATCCAATCTACAGAAAGCACTGTGGAATCGCCCCCATGGTCATCAGCCTCTCAAGTTTCACCTTCAAAATCCCAAATTTGCATCACGATTTGCTCCACGAGGGAAGGGGACCACCTCTAAGCTTGGCTGCAATGGCACGTGGCTGAACCTTGGTAGAGACTTCTCGGGGGGGAAGAAATTATGAAACTAAAAATCAAAACAAAACAACAAGTAAAGCCAAAAAAATGCCCCAACTGATGGACACTCATTGAGAAAGGGATGCAAATGTACAGAAACAAAAAATGGATCTTCAGAAGCTTTCCATGGTTGGTCAGAATGGGGCAATGGGGCTATTGGGCTATTTTCCCATAAGTCATGCTGCAGGATCTTGAAAGAAAAAAACTAGGGCGCCAAGCACAAACACCTTTGACCATGAGACCTGGTGGCCTTTCATGGCACAGCTCGAGAGTTGTTGTTGCATTCCACAAAAGATACAGTAATGATTGGTAATCAAAATAGACAATAATGATAATAGTAATGATAGTAAAATGTCTTTGTGATATCTCTAGATTTCTACTCTGCCTATGTTGTGAATGTCTATGTTGAAAACAGTTTTCTTTTCGATCGAGTCAGCCATCAAACGAACAATTTTTTTCATACTCCTGAGGACATGGGGATTTTTGGGATGTATGTCAAGCCAAGCCCATCGGCCCATCGAAGTCAAATCAAGTGATAATCCGCCTCTGTGGCCTCACATCGGCAACGTTCTCCACTTCCTCCACCTCCTAACGTAAAGATTCTGCAACGAAATCCTGTCAATTTCCTGATCACTGGAAATTCTCCACATGTCCTTATGTCCTTTGTCTTTTTCCTCTTTTTCTGCTCCCAACTCGGCTAACTCTGCTAACTCGGCTCATCTCATGTCCATGCTGAGATTCGCATTTGCGCTCATGCGCCTCAGCAACCACTGATAGAATCCCACCACACAAGAATCACTGCACAAAGAAATATCAGTAGTAGCTTCATGTAGGTTCGTAGGTTTGAGTGATCGTTCAAGTACTGAGAATTTGCAGTTGTCAGTGAGTCAGACTCCTTTTTGTTTCTCAACAGTACAGGGGTGCGCCAGCGTTCAAACTTCTGCGCACCTCGGCCACTGGCCTACAGGGCCTACAGGTACGGGCGCATCTGCGATGACATCTGGAAAATCTCTACTGATTCCCCGGTTTTGCTGAGCTTCTGGATCAATCTCTTCCATGAAAATAATGTCCACTCTTCCAAATGCCGACATGCTTCTGCAAGGACCGAGATTGATCTTTGCAATCTCACAACGCCTGTGGATTTGATTTATCTTGATTTTGATTTAGCGACCCCAAAAGGCCCCCGGAGAAAGTCATGAAAAATCTACAGGCATTCGACTACAGGGTGTGCGATTCACCAATGGCAATGTTGACATGGCGCAATTTGGCCTTTTGCCAATGCCATCCAAAGCCCCTCTTTGAGAGGCGCCATGGCTCATTTTTGCAGGGAATGTTCATTGATTCACATGAATCATTGTATCATTACTCATCCATTCTTCAGTTTTCACCAAAATCATCCGAAAAGGCGACAGCAAGTAGGAAAATGTAGGAAATGTACAAAATCATGCGAAAGGGATAGACAATTTGACACTTCATTCACAGGTGGAGATGGAAGTCAAATCTCAGCAAAGTCATGCGCTGACAGGAGCTCTTTCAAAGGCATCATTTCTTCTCAATGACATCGCCATCCAATGCGGCATCAGTCACTGGCACTGACCCGTCGTCCAAGACACCTCATGCAAATCCCACATTTGAGTGCTTCCATAGTGTCCAATCCATGGAATTTGTGCGTTGAAAAGCGAAAACATCCAAAACCAAAAAAGAAAGCCATCCCGTTGGAAAGGGATTCATCTAAACTCCTGTTGATTTTTTTGGGGGCAAGTGAACCTCCATCCTCCCTGGCCTGCAGATGCATCCGTGTCAAGACCATCCACGACCCCATCTGCAACGTTTGCCACGTCTCCACCGCTGACACTGCCAGAGACATCTCCTTCGATGGTGGCGACGCCAGAGGTGTCAGCGACGCCGTCGCCATCGACACCGGTCTCAATGCCTTCTGCTGTGTCCTCCATGCCGGAAAATACGAAAAAGAATGCTTCATGAAAAGGATCGAAAAGACATGCGAACTGTCACGAACCTAGCGAAAAAAATGCACCTCCACCATATTTCCACTTACGACGTCGCCGCCACTGCTCACGACGTCGCCGCCACTGCTCACGACGCCGTCGCCACTGCTGATGACGTCGCCGCCACTGCTCACGACACCGTCGCCACTGCTCACGACACCGTCGCCACTGCTGATGACACCACTGCCACTGCTGATGACACCACTGCCACTGCTAATGACACCACTGCCACTGCTGATGACACCACTGCCACTGCTGACGCCGCCGCCGCCACTCAAAGCGTCACTCTCCTATAGGTCTAATCAAAACAAGAGGAAGGATAAGCTTCTGAAACTAGTTGCTAATATCGATGACACAAAACAAAAGTCCTCGAGACTATTGAAGCAGCAAAAGCACCAGAGCTGTTGTAGATTAGGTGTGTCAGCTTGGCGGTACAAATTGACCTACAAAATATTGTGATGTAAAGAAACGTTTATTCACAAAGCTCCTCGCAACCAAGAGTGAAGTGGTCGCAACAGTACTGCTTCTTCATGGCTGACCATCCTGCCCTCGGTTCCGATGACTACATGTCTGAAACGAGATCTTTGATGAATCATATTTGTGTTCTAAAATTTCAAAATTGAGTTACGCAAAACTTGTTTAAACACCAAGCGTCCTCCAGTTGGAGATGCCTGCAGTACAGTCAAAGTTACCATAGCTGGATGCACTTGTGTGGCTTCCATAAACCTCAAGGAAGAAGTGCAAAACGCTCGACGACTTGGTTGCAAAACGTCAGAACCAGTCCAAAAATATATCGTCTTCCTTGAGGTAAACTTGAACCCCAGCCTAACACACTTTTGAGAAGCCTTCAAAATGAATTTTCTGAACCTCCAAATATGTTTTGCTACTCCGTCATCTGTATCTCTCTTGAGTAGGGAATCAAAGAAGACAACATCACCGTGATTCACCATTTTTCAGATTGCTCTTTCGCTGAGCAGCAACGTGTGTCACATGAACATGATCTCCACAGCCGATGTGATGATGACCACAACAAAAGTGCCTCCAACAAGAATGCTGGGCAATGGCATAAGGCACTGTTTGTGAATTTTTGAACTGGATGGATCCTGGAAAAGGGTCACTCTTTGCAGGACTTAAACTGTTGCATTCGATAATCTGTATCAAAAATCTCTCTTGGACAACTCCAAAAAGATATCAACACGAATCCTCCGGAAAATCAATTCTAGCGTTTGGATTTTCAATCCTTTTTGCTTGAAAAAGTCTCTATGTCTTGAAACGCTCCCACTCCTCCACGCTACACGCTACAACAGTTGTCCCCTAATGGCGCCTGTGGGCATGAGACCACGCAGAGCCGGAGCTCGACCAACAATCATATGCTTCGTGCACTTCAGCCCTAGGACAACAATCGACAAACAAAGCCTTCCAACATATTCCAAAGCATATCTTTATCGCACGCATTTTCAATTTTCCGACATACATACCGTAAATTACTAAATCTGTACCTCTTTGGTTCTGCAGGTGAAGGTCGAAGCAGGTGACACGACTCATCTGACTCATACGACTGAGAGTCCAACGCTGGCGGCGGCTGAGGCTCCGTCAACCATTGTTCTCAGCCAAAGACGAGATTTCCAAAGACATTTTGAGATTTCCCCATCAGATTTACGAGAAGTACTCCGATTGTGTGTGTTGCATTCTGATGTATTTGGATTCATTGTTGAATCACTGATGTCAAAATGAAAAGAGGGTGAATCTCTTAGAAGACCATTCTGTAAACAATGTAAGAAAGACTTCTGAACACCTAAAGCTGTTTTTAAAGCCACAAAAACTGTGAATACAATGACCGGCCAAGGTGCCACCAACCACATGAACGGTAGGATGCACGTGATGGATTTGGTGCACATGATGGATGTAGACCGGAGCAGGCACTGGCACTTGCACAACGTGGGTTTCTGGTGTTTCTGGTGTTTCCTGGCGGTTGACAAGTCAAACAGTCAAACTGTCAAAAGCTGATGTTTTCCCAAGTGCAAGTCGATAATTGACAAGATATTGGGGATGTTTTGCAAACATGATTAAATTACATGATTTGTATCCTTGTATCCGTTTTGTGGAAAATGCACAGCCATCCCCCTGCTATACCATGCTATACCACTGTTTCTCATGACTTTCTCTGTCGCCTCATGACATCCACGGTGCAGGCGGCCACCTCAAAACATCCCAACTCTGGTGCCCCGGCCGTTTCTGTAATCTCAACATCACTCTGAGGACGTGACAGCACCAAGCCTGCATCAGTGTGATGTTTTAAAAAAGAAAACATCATCAGCACCATATCTCTCAAATATGTCTTACAACTCTGATCGAAAGTTGTTCAGCTGGGAATGTCAAAAAAACGGCACATGCCAGGCAGCTCAAGACTTAATTTGATGGAATGTCTTCGTCCAAGCTTCGAGTGAATACATACATTGGAAATAATCAATCTCATCAGATCAAACATACTGACACTTATAATTGGAAAGCTGTCATACACTTGGACACACGAGTTCGGAATCAAAGTATATGTCGCTGGATTGTGGGTACTGGAGTCTGAGTCCGTTTTGAATGACGAGCTTGTTCACTCTGCAACAAAATGTTGTAATGAAGCACGAGAGATGCACAGCATGAGATCCTAGCTCCATATTACGGAGCTATACTGCTCTGCTACACATGCTCTTCTGGTGGCCAGCCGTGCTTCACCAGCAAGCAATGGAATCAAAAATGCCGCACTCAGAGCTTAGCTCTGGAGGGGAATGCTTCGAATACCTTTTGAGGGACAGAACAGACATGCTGAAGATGCCGTCAAATTCTGGGAAACGTTGGAAACAATGTTGGAAATGATCAAACATGATGAAACCATCTATCTAGTATGCCCTCAATGTGACAATGGTCACTTCAAAAGGGTTCTGATAACGATGGATTCCGCAGAACACAGCGGCCCTTAGGGCACCCAAATGCTAGGAGGAGTGATGCTTTGGCACCGCTCCTCTCAGAACAAGAACTTCAGTGAAACAAATATAGCATTCTTTGGCACTGCGGCCAAGATTAAAACAGCTTCCTTCGACCAAAAAATCATCTTCCAAATATCCCCCAGATTCGATGCTGGCATCGACTTCTTCACATCCACTGGTGTTTCAAATAGTCTGTGGATGTGCTTACAATACCCTTCCCAGAATCCTCCTCATTCCATCAACCTCGGAGTAAGACAACTCAACGCTGAAAGCCGGACGAAGACAGGTATCAACTCAGCTCACCTGTTGAAGCCTTCGAGAAATGAAGAAAATGATGGAAATGAAGGTTCTTAGGCTGACCTTGAATATGAATCAAACTCTCCCTGGGCAAACCTTTCTCAAAATTTCCGCCACATACTTAAAAGAAAGTTCTGCATTTTTCCAAGAAGCACATCTTGGAACGCAGAAGCACATGGTGCAGCAAAGGAAGCTGAAAGCGAGCCAAATCAATGAAGCTTCCAAGCTGTGTTGGTAGGCCTCGACAAAAAGGTGCACACGACAAGGTTGTCGAGTCAGAGAGCGTGAAATCTTGTAAAAAAAATCGTCACAGAGCTAACTTTCAAAACAAAAGCCACATTCGGTGAATCCCAACAAAACACAAACAAGCTTGCTGCACACCGGGCACAACGCTCGATACGTAGAAGCCGGTGGCGTACAAGGCAACGAACACCAGAAACATCAGGAAGGACTGCCTTTGCTGCTGCACAGGTGCGAGGAATTTTGGGGACCATTTCATTCAATGCCTCAAAAGCACTGTACGCTCTATCTATCCGTATACATTCCAAACATGTCGTGAACATTCGTACACTGCGCTTCCAGTCTATCCCTATGACACTAAGCCAGCTGCTGCGAAACAGTTGACTCATTGGCTCACTGCTCCATGCTGTGACTTAAAGTCAAGTTGCAGCCAATTCATCACATAGCCTCTACACCAGGGAATCGCTATTTGCTCAGTTAACGAGAGGCTGATCTTGAGGCAAGAAACAAACCAGAAGACCTTGGTGCTGAAAACAGCTAAAACTCTATTGAAATTCAGCATGTGTTCAATCTCAATCTTCTGAAAATGAGAAAACTGTACCCAAAAGGAATGGTTTCTCTGTAGAATACCAATTAGCGTCGGGGGCTTCATGTCCATTCGTGTGAAGAAAGCCATAGTTTTTCCCTGCACCAAGAATCCAAGGATACGAACGGAAACAGGACATGTGATGTGTTCAGGATGTTTCCATGTTTCCATTTGAGTCCTTGAAATGAAAATGGTTTGAATAAGTCAAATGAGTTCCATGCAAAAGGCATCCTCGCCCGATTTCCTCTCTGAAAGCCACAACGCTTGACATTGAAACTACGTAAAAACGTTGCAAACTCCAAGCAACGTAAAAACCAACTCCATGGCCCAGGAATTCGCTCAGGATGCAATCTACTGGTGTCTTTGCCTTCACCATGCAATTACCAAAATTCATGCCAAAAACTCGGTGTTTTTTTAAAACTCGGTGTAAGTAAAGTAGTGGAAGTAATGGAAGTATTGAATGTTCATGAACCGTTCTACGCAATAGGAACTTGTCATCTCCGAACAAAAGTTTCGCCTTGATCATTCCAGTCGTAGTGTTCATGCTCGCAGAAAAGGTCGCGGTGCTGACGAGTAAGAAATACCTGGGCTTCCACCACGGATCGGTGTCTTGGGATGCAGACATTACTCTGCTAAGCAACAAAAATGGCAGCAGAAATTTTCACAGTTCAAACAGAAACAGTTTGTAAACAACAAAGTGACATGTCTCTTTTGGAGAAAGAAAAACAAAACAAACAGCTTTCGTGACAGTTTCAATGCTTGGCAATGTTTCACAATTTTAACAAGACACCCAAAAGGCACATAGGTCGATTGTTGGACCATCAATTCTTCTCGCAGTGGACCACGGACGTAGCGCATGAAGGCATCTTTGCCTCAAAAAAAAATGTGTTTTTTCATGATAATATGTGTCAGAAGAGCAAGAGCCACTGCAGAGCTTTGCTAGTGTGTTCTGACATGTTTTGATATCACAGGAGAGAAAGAGTGACTACGGAAAGCCATTCCAGCCAGCTGCAACTCAACAGAACAAAGCCAGCAACTACTTTGCTGTCATCGCTGGAATTGTATCATTGGATTCTCAAGTTGTGTTGCTTTTGCCCATCCAAGCTGCTTCCGTACCATTTCTCAATCGCGCCATGAACAAAGTTTCGATCAAATTCTGTGCGGCAGAAAGCTTGTTCCAAGTCCTTATTTCCAAGAGATTGGCCAAAGAATCCACTGGTATTTCAAACAAAACAAACCCAAAGATCAATATATAATATACCAGTAGTACCGCACAAGGCGGTGGCGGAACTTTCAAGAAGAAGAAAACTATAGAAAATTGGTTGTTGTGAGTCACGGATGTCACGGATGTCAAAGCAAAAACACTGACCAACTCACTAACTAGCTAACTGACTAATTGACTGATTGGCTAACTGATTAACTGAGAAATTGCCCAAGTGACGAACTGACTTCTTGACTTATTGACTGATTAACTAACTAGCTAACTGACTAATTGATTCACTGATTGACTGACTGACGAACTGACTAATTGACCTACTTACTGACTGACTGCCTGACTAACTGACTACTTGACTATCTGACTAATTGGCTAACTGACTAACTAACAACTAACTAGCTAACTGACTAACTGCCGAACTGACTGATTGCCTAAGTGCCTGACTGACTAATGTAACTCTTTGATTGATCACCTGACTAACTGACTAACTGACTACTTGACTAACTGACTGATTCATTGACTGATGAACTTGCTAACTGAGTAATTTTCGATATCTGAACTTCAAAAAATGTGAGAAAACACAGGTATCTCGTACATTTTGACGTTCTAACGCGCTTCTCGCCACAGCGGCGTGCCATTTTTCGAAATCGGAACTTCAAAAAGTGCTCCGGGACCGTCAGTTTTTCAACATTTGCACTTGAAAATGTGCTTCTCGCCACAGCGGCGTACAATTTTTCGACATCGTAACCTCAAAAAGTGCTCCCGGAATGTCAATTTTTTAACATTTAGAAGCTCGCCACAGCGGCGTGCAATTTTTGATTTCTCCTCTGACCGCATGACTCCGCACCCGCCGCTTTAACGAGCCTACTTTTCGACTCACCCGACACACGAATTGAAAAAACAAAGCATTTCGCGACTTCTTCTCAAATTTGGCGCGGGTGTATCTTCTTTCTTCTGACTTTCGCGCTATTGCATCTTCTTTCTTTAGACTTTACTTCAGCTCATCTGCTTTTCATCTGCTTTTCAACTCTCCATATTGTCGGAAGTTTACTATTTAAACTTCCTTCGATAATATATAACAATTTCTTTGAGATCACCTGAAAAACCCACAATTGTTCATGAATGGAAACCAATTTCAATCACGAAAAAGAAACTCGACCAAAAAAACAAAGTTTTGGAATCATCGGAAACCAAGGTTCGAAGTCCTTCAAATCTGAGAGAAGTTTGAATTTTTCCCTGATGTTCCATCTTAAGATGTGAACCATGGGAAGAACAGGAAGCAACCTCAGGACATCAACCGGTGACACCGATGCAGCTTATCAATTTATTACTACACTTTGCCACTTTTTGACACTCTTTGCCACCATGCCATCCGCTGCTTCACACCTTCAAACAACCTCAGACACTGAACTTAGCCAAGGGTCGCTACCATAATGTAGGCCTCAAGCAACAAATCTCTTGTGGCTTCTGGAACTTAAAGAAATAACGACATGAACCACTGGCCCTCAGTTCTTTTCTGCCACCTCCCATGTGGCAACTTTGCCATCACACCCACCCCGTCCCGGTGCCTGGTTGACATTTAGCACTTCTGCCAAAAAAAAGAGAAGCGATGCAAAGTAGCTGCCTAGCCTTCAGCAAGACTCAAGGAGTACAGTCATATTGAGACATAGTCATTAGTGAGTCGTATAGCATTCGGATTTTGAACCGAACTTCCGGACCTCGAAATTCCCATGGATTTCATTTGACGAATCTTCACCTTGTAAAACCATGTGCAAGGCGAGGCACACGAGCAATAAAATTCCTCGCTCCACAAAGAGCGGTTTCAACGTGATCTTCCCGTTGGGATTGGCAGAGCGATAAGCTGCCAGCTCAAAAATACACCTCAAATCCGCACCAAAATCAACTCATTGGCACATTGGAGCAATGTCCAATTTCTTCATGGACTTTCATCTTAAACTTACATATAGAGATTTATAACAAAAAACTTAAATTATATCTTTACTTATAAAAGTCATCCTCTTGTCCTCTAAGTACTTATTGTATCTTCTCTGCCCAAGGACCAGAGCCGCGATAGGTAGGGTGCACTCCACAACACTCGAAGTTCCTTCGAGACCTGCAAGAAGCCACCCAGTCCATAGATCCCACGTTCCATCAACTCCTGCTCGAGCGTGGGCCAGGTTTCTGGTTGTTGATGTTCGAAAAAAACTCAGATTTTGCGGGCAAGGAATTCATATCAAGGTTGCAACACCTTTAACTCTCACAGTGTCTGTATATCAATGCCAGAAACCATGCCAACAACATTTGAAACTCATTGTCATCTACACTGCCACTGGCCCGCCTGATCTGTTTGGTGAATAGACACGAGATCCAAAAAACACATCTTCGGAGTTGTGGAAAGACGATTCGCGTAGGGCGCCAACAGGAGGCCCAAAAAGGTGCCGAAGAAGCCGGAGAGCAACGGCCAAAAGGAGATGTGGATGTCGCCCTGCGCAATAAGACAAAGGAAGGGAAGGGACCCTGTGGACCCTGTGCAAACGGATGACAACGGATGACAACAGGTGACACGTTCCCTGGCCTGAAAGTCCCACATGTCCACAGGATACCTCCAAAACAGAAAAGATCACAAAAGTCACAACGGACTTCAGTCATTTTGACATCAAAGATAGAATCAAGATAACCATGATCGCCATGATCCTTTCATATCCTCATGCTAACATGCTTGATACCAAACGTGCCTGGAAGTCATTGGAAGGACCTCTGTCAGGACCAGAATGTCGGCCAAGGTCACTGAAAGAAACCAGCAAAAAATTGCAAACTTCCAGCCCGATTGGAAGAGAAGCGACAGCACTTTTAACCTGTGACGGAACATGGCAACAATCCTGGAATGAATAGGCCATACTTGACGCCAACTTGACGCTATGCCGCAATGCCATGAACAGTTTGCACACAAAGACCACCTGCCTCCCTGATGTTAGCCAAGTATGAGATAGGAAGATATCCTTAGAATCTCTCCAACTTAGAATTGAGAAAGCGCTCTATTAGTGCATGTCTCCGTCGGATTTCCTTTGACTCAAATTTGAATCTAACAACAAAAAACAAAAGTACCCAAGCGACTCTTCGAAGATTGGTTTTTCGGTTCAACATGCCCCACTCTTCCAAGCGTCAAAATGATCCACCGGCTGTGACCGCTTCCACAAATTCCTGCGCTCCTGCCCCGGGCCATATGTATTTCCAAAGATATGCCACGATATCATTTTCTGCCATTCATTGGAAACCATGGAGTCCTGCTCGGGCATGTCCAAGGGCGACGTGCGCCAAAGCTTCCCCCCTCGCAACAAAGAAACGGAGAGAGAGATTCCACGAAGAATCTCTTTATCGACCTGCAGTGATGCAAAAAGCTAAGAGATGCAGTGATAGCTTCGATAGCTTCGCGAGAGAAGTTGTCATGTTGTGGAAATCTCATGTTCTGCTCCGTTTCATGTCTTCCAGATTCTTGGAGCCTCCAAATGATCCATGTTTTGCAACCTGCTCAACTTGCCAGAGTTGTCCACCGGGATGGGCGGTGCAGGCACAATGGTAATCGTTGGCACTCTCCCCAAATCCACCGGTGAATGGTTTGGACTGGACTTGGACTTGGACTCTTCATCCTGACAGCTCTGACTGAACAGCTTACCTAGCATTTCAGCATTAGAAAAATTGTATAAAATTGCGGCATGTGTCATGCTGCCATCCAGCTGGTTTCTCAGCACATGACTTGTTTGTTTGAAAAAGCTGCGAGATTGGAGTCAACAACCGAGAGACGACTCGACGACTTGACGACTCAACGACTTGACACTGGCCTCGCTCTCATTTTCACCATTGCCATTCTTACCATTCCATGCTGTCACTTCCACTGGAACTGCAGTGGGAGGTTCGTCGTGGCAGCAGCCATTCCCATTTCCCATCTCCACCGAGGTTTTGGAGAGACAGAGCTGACAGCCCCCAAGCCTACTTGACAAATGCTTCACACTGCAGAAACTGCGAAGGATTCACATTTATGTCACTAACATCACTTCCAGATCAACTGGAATCAGCTGTGATGCAAATCAGATTGAGGTTTCTCTTGACACGATGTGGCTGTTGCGCAGAACTTTGCTACACTGGACCAAGCGGCTGCATCAAGTATCTATGCAAAATCCATCATGTTCCAAAAGGTCGGCTTACCAACGATTAGCATCCCACCTCATTTTTCTTGAGAAGATTCGCACAGTTTGAAGGTTTTCGACTTCTCACATACGTGACAAGTTGTAATTACCTATTTTGCTTTGCCCCGGAATCATTTCGCCTTCTTGTCACTTGACCATACGCTTTCCCACTGACCGTATCCAGCATCACAATCGTAAACTACCTGAAAACACCGCAGTGGGCCAACTGAAACACGAAACAAACGTGTCGAGCTCCAAAGTTTCTGAGTTTGTGGCCGGATGGGGGCAGGCAACATCATATCGCTTGCAGCACCAGTACCTATGGCAATTCAAGCACGGTCTAGCACGGTCTACGGTCTGACAAGTCAACGAGTCAAGTGGCTTGAATATTCATGCGATCGAAGAATCAACAAGCTGAATGCATGGAGAGACCATTTGAAAAGTAGAGACTTCCATTCCCATGAAAAATTGTGGATTGTTGAATCTCGACTGATCAGTTCAATCCGAGAATCTTTTTGTGATCACTCCAACCATTCTGCCAATTGGTCACCTTGAATGCGAAAACCGCCAAAGACAAGATCGGCCAGTTGGCAATCTTCAAATGCCATGATTTGGAGACCAAAATGTTTGGCGAAGCACAAAAGACCGGACCGGATTTTTCTTGTCTTACAACTTTTGGCAGTCACTGATTTGAGACTAGCAACCCCCGCACGGCAATCATAGGGTTCGTCTCGGGCACAGCCCTTATCCTGGTTTCAATGACAATGAATGATTCAACACGCTGTCAACAAATGAAGAAAGCATGCAACCCTCGAGAACCAGAAGAAACGCCTGTTCCAATCATCCAACCACCAGAATACTAGAGAAACACAGGTGCTACATTCTTCTGCAAGCAAGCATCATGCTCTTTGCAACACCAGTCTTTCTTGTCAGTGCTCCAATCGGCCTGATTCACAAGATTTTTTTCAGCACATGCAGCACATGCATGATTCTGTTCAGAGCTTACCGGATCCCTATCTTCCTATCGAAGCAGTGGCCTCATGGCCTCATGGCCTCACCAAACAAACCCAGCCTCAGTGCCACTGCAGTCGAACTCCTTCACTCCTGTGAAAGTCGTTGATGGAGCACGAAATTCAAAGCTCGGGCCAACACTTCGAAACGATCTGATATTTGCGAACTCCACATGGATCAGATGACATGTCCTGTATCTAAGTGTCAATGTAATTCCTTTATGGAATCAAAATGCATCGATGTCAATGATCTCCCTGCCATTTCATTCACAGTTTACAGCAGAAGCGCGTCACCGGTCCGTCTGGACAGCCACCGTCCAAGTTGCAGCAGAACTTCTTCTTTGCCTACAGTTCTCCACGCAGCTTGACGGGAAGGACGCTGAAGATTTTGAAAGAATTAACATAATATGATATAACACAATTAACATTATTTTTGAATTTTGAACTTGATTTTTACCTAAGTTCAACCCAGTGCAGAGTCCAATTGCCTGCCTCCGACCATGCAGCTTGCCAATTTGCTCTTGCAGCATTGCAATCAAACCTGGAGTTTACATTGATGCTCAGTCAAATCAGAATCTGTTGGGGAATCAGCAAGTTCTCCGATCATAGGCAAGCTGCCGTTGGTCAGCACCAAAGTCGGGTTCACATCCGTAACCCACCGACTGGCAGCAGTATGCCTGCAAAGTCTCAACTATTGCAGCTGGTTGCATCCAATTCATGGAAAGTAAAAAGTAAAGTACTACAGTACAACCTTCTAAAAGTGACAAAGACCAACAAAGTATGCCTATGCCATTTGAGTCTTTCGACCCTCACAGCCTTCTTTTCATCGGTCCAGAAAGTCTGCCAATGTGCGAGCTCCACACCACAATCAAACCTCAGGGCTTCTACTGGGGTACAAAATGTCGCACGACGATGCACTGTGCATCGATGCAAGGCGTTTGAAATGCGGTCGAGGTTCATGGCCGTCTGAGTGCCTCCAGGGCTAGGATCGTCGAAGAGTTTCCTGGAGAGCATGAAGAGGACGAAATACTAATTGGGCAAAATCATCCTGTCGTTTCTTGCATGAAACGGGAGCTTCAAAAGAAGCCAAAGATCAAAAAAATGCTTGCACAAAGTAAGAAAGCCATACTCAGCACACAAACCTTGGCAGAAATGACACTGAAGCCATGAAATATCTCGCAGTCCAAAAGATATCACCTGATCCTCCCTAGATGACACGAAAAACAACACATCAAAAAACAACTAATTACGACACGACCGTAGCCGACCTTCCAGAGAGCGCAGCTCCCAAGGCGAGGCAAGCGACAAGCAACATCACACAGCAAAGGCAAAGACCTCAGGCTTTGAATCACTTCGTCACAGGAAACAAAGTTCGCTTCCAACAAAAACTTTCAAATTTTCTTCGAAAAAAAAAGAGAGACTCTCAGGTTGCACCGAGGTACAGATCCAACGACAGCGCCATCCCGTTGACACCACTTCTCGGTCCCAACTTCCACGGCCCTGGGAAACTGTTTGCCATGAGCAATCAAATGTTGCTTGCTGTAGAGAATCGAAAACAACAAAAAAGCTTCATCATAGCTAGAAGTAAAGTTGGATACAAATTAGATAATACTACGGTTGCATAGAGACGGATCAAGACAGTAAGAATGGGAAAAAGCTCAAAACCAAGCAAGGAGAGTCGAAAAAACAATGCCTCCAGGAAAAAAATCAGAAACAGTCTATGTCCCTATCGTAACACCGCCACCTCGCCTGTCCAACAAACTTCAAATCCTCCACCTTTTCGTAGGATCCTTGGCCATGGCCCTGATAGCGCCATTCACCCAACCTGGCGTGGCATTTCAATTTGCCTGTAAATCCATTTGTCTCAACGAATCTTCACTGTCTCACTTTCTCAAATTAGGAAAACAAGCTTCGATCATCAAACCTCGCACCACTTTCCTCGAAGCAGAGGCTTTCAACGCCTTAAATACAAGGCAGTTCTCTCCACAGCTACTCAAACGACCTTGTCAAATAAAGTCTTGAGTATTTTTGCTTGGAATTCAACAATTTCAGGCTCGAGATTCTTGGTGCCTAGACCAATTTATTTAGGTCTCATCTTCACATCTTGACCGCTTTGATGTGATAAATCCTGAGTTTTTCACCACCACAACCTAAGTGCGAGCATGGCAAAGAGAGGCTATTGCCAAGGACTCCTTGATTTATACAGTACCTCTCTCCCTTGCCCCATGGAAGAAAAAAATGAGATTCTACACTCTTTGATTGCAAAGTATTTGAAACCTGAGCTTCCTTGCCATCATCATCTGAAGCTGCTCTGTATCCTCTACCCGACATAGCAGGCACGGATGTTGGTTGATTCTGATCCCGTGTACCGAGTCCATAGAATTCATCCAGCTTTGATGCAGCACAACAGTTGGGTGGGATGGCTAAACGTTCACCGGGAATTGTTGTTTGTCCAATTTTATGCAATTTTGACCTTTTGAGCTTGATCCAAATGTCATGGCAAAGGAGTTTCAGATCAAGTGTATTGCACTGACCAAGATTGCACAAAAATACAGATCAAAATGATCAATATCTCGAAGAAAAACTGCTTCAAACTCTAAGCTCTTGACTTAGCAAATTGTCTTCTACGATGACCTTGGTTGTCACACAGGGTTCAAATCTTTGACCTCCCCGTTCTCAGTTGTCCCTTGCCATTTTGGGGCACCCGACAGGTGGACCAGGCCTCAGGGAATTTGTGGATCGAAAAATACCGAACGAATGAGCCTATGGTTATGGATGGTATGCTATTTCCTGGCGGCATCCCGGAATCCCTTTCTC
This sequence comes from Breviolum minutum Mf 1.05b.01, assembly GCA_000507305.1. Lineage (NCBI taxonomy): Eukaryota > Dinophyceae > Suessiales > Symbiodiniaceae > Breviolum > Breviolum minutum. The sequence continues at coordinate 15,611 of DF242093.1, read as the reverse complement.
GGGTCCTATGACAACGTGGTTTTTCCAGAAGCACAAAATGTGAAGCGGCATGGCGCAAAGAATGAAAAAACTCAGGCGCAACGAAAAGTTGTATCAAACACACAAAACCTTGAAGAGACAGCAATGCCAAAAAACATCAAAGCTTGGGCCCACGCTGATACCAAACACCAGGGCTTCGAGTCTTTTGCCAGGCCTTTGATTTTGCCGCATTTTCTCGAAAAAAGTAAGTAGTCCTGTAGTGCTTGTAGTGCTTAATGCTAAGTAATGCCAAATCCAAGCAAAGACGTTTCGTCTTCATTCTCCTCTTCAACCATGTTTGTCTAATCTCAGTGTCTTAAAGTCGTTCTCTCTCATGCCCCTTGTTCTCATTGTGTTTGTTTGTTCTGCTCCTTTACATGCTTCTCATTTTTCTATATGTTTCTCATGTTCGTCATGTTTGTCATTTCCCTTGGGATAATTCTCATGTTCTTAAGCCGTAGAGTCCCTGAGATAATTCTCACACAAATCATTTTGTGTTGCATCCCTTCAGTCGCGCACCCGTTCCACACGCGACACAATCTCCTCACCGAGGAAGGCATCAGCTGCATCAGTGCCGCTGAAGGGCATCCAGGGCCTTAGCTGACACGTATCCAGGGGTTGATGGAACGGTGGAACGGAAACTCCTGTCTTTCAACTGCCCTAAAGACTTGAGGACAGCCAACGGAAGTAACACCGAAACCAAGTGCCAAACACTTTCTTCTCATCCAGGTGTTGGTCGTGAAGAACCAATCCTTCTTGGAGCAGGAGGAGTTTCCAATCAAAGATACATTGATTCATGTAAGCAAATTCCATGCAAAACATGTCATATTAGACGATATATGACGACTGTTTCTCGTTTTGGGTATGTCCTGCCGCTGGCGCCAAGAATTCAGTCAAGTCAACGACGTTGTTGGCTTCTAAGGCCTCGCGTAACCTCGTGTCGTGCAAAACCGGTGGTCGACTGTATTTATGCAAAGAACAAAATCTCACAGTACTATGGCTCCAGTTCATACGTTCATACCACGACTCCGGTTTTGAGTATTGAATACAAAATTTCGTTCGTCGTTTGTGCTTCACTCTCGGTGCTGCACTCTGAGATTGGCAAAATACCTCTGGCCACAGCGCAGCTGGAGCCCACCACCAGCCGAACCTCACAGAAATCGAGTGATCCAAAAGGAGAAACGAGGAACATGAGATTTCAAGCGATTTCAACTGATCAGCCAAACTGGAAAGTATACAACAAGCGATTTTTTCATGTTCGCTTGCATCTTGAGGTCACCACCATGCTGTTCAGGAATCCTTCTCCCACCTGGACAGAGCAACCCCAAGTGTCACACATACAAGGTAAGCAAACTTGAAAACATGCAAGGCTTACCATGCGAATGCACAGGAATTCCTGTCCGGAACCCGCAGCGGTCATGATCTCTGGCATGAGCTCACAGACACCTCAAAGCATCAAAGCATCATCGAAGGTCCTGGAAAACTCACAGTTGCCACATCTCCAGGGCACAGACGAAGGTCCCGAATGGTCATCTCACGCGCTTCCTGGCTAAGGCATCTTCCATCTACGTTGCATCTCCGAGGACGTAAACGGAAACATTATGTGAAAGCCAACAATGCAAACCAAAACGAAAAACCACCGACTTCGTACGTTTGATCTGTAAACACGTACGTCCTCTGTCAGTATTTGCATCAAATTCCTTCGACAGGCCTCTGGAATTGATTGCAGTCTCGGGTCCATGGGAATTCGATTCTCAGGAGGATATCCTGCAGCACGACACTCAAACACCAACAGCTGCATATTGAAAATGAATTCAAAATCGATCAAAATTCAAAACTCTTTGCACCTCCCAATATCCCTGGATTCAATCTCAAACAACTTGTGCCATACTTTGGATGCCGAACTCCCTATGGCCAGATTTTTTGTCATCCTAACCCCTCCTCGCTCACGTCTTCTCCGTCGATGCCCAAAAAGCTCCCTCAGCCAGCCTGGTGGTGAAGATCAGATTCTCTATGACTGCAGTGCTTCTGAGTAAAGTAAATGAAAGATAGTGAAACCCTACCATTTAGGGCATCTCTGAGAAAACTTCATCTTGCGGAATGATTTCAAATCCTCCGAAGCCTTGCCGGTGTATCATTCCGTACTCGAGTCCAAGGGACGTTCTGTTTCCTCTGTGCTTCGGAGCTCCTGCTCCAGGGCACCATAATTCTCGGGCCTCGTTTCTCAAAAATCTCAAACTTTGTTGTGCAGAACATTCCAGAACTACCCCAAACACCTCTGCATTTTTGGTGGCCAACACATTTTGCCCACACTCCACCTTCAGCTCCGGGCCTTGTGAAGTTGAAGAATGGGAACCTGAACTTTTCACACAAAGTTGCTGGAAATGTGTGCAACGTGTTCATCATTGTAGCATTTAGAATCGGAACGCGAACCCTATGAGAACTAGCAGGAAGCAAATTCAAATACATCTTTCTAGAATGTGTATAGGGTGCAAACCTTTCGTCTCATCAGAAATTGGCAGAATCCAGAGCAAAGGAAGCAAGACCCCAGAATGGTCATCTGTGGAGTCTGTGCAGTCTGTGCAATACAATGATGAAAAATGAAAACCATTGATAGAATTGACTTTTCCATGGTATTTCTGACATCTGACTCTGTTTGCAGCATTTGTTACCTTGTTTCCTCAGATGCAAAGCTCAGGTGTCCGAACTGCCCCTGAAACATTCGCAACGCAGCGTTGAGTCGCCTCTCAACCTTACTGAAATGGCGATGTCAAGCTGCCCAGTCTCATCATCCAATATGTCAAAATATGCCAACTGTTGGATTTTGCTGTTTTTTGCACCTTGAGCTACCAAACAGTAAGGTCCACATCACCTCCTCCAGGACCCATGAGACTCCTCAAAGATCTGTTCAACGACTCTTGAAGTAACACAGATGTCAGGCTTTTTTTTGCCAATGTGGCTTCTCTGATTAAGCGAGTCGCCGTGGCAAATAGTAGCCTGGGATGCACTGAATCGAAGGTCTCCAGTGATATTTCAGCAGTCCAGCACAACAGATTTGAAACTAAAGAAGGAAGGACACAACTAAATATTACGATATAAGTGACATAAGATATACACCAATGAAATCTGTCCAAACAAAAACACCATGGGTCTCCCAGCGATATTCTCGCGCATTGCAAGCCGCAGGCACATCTCCAGCGTACGGGATTCGCACTACCTGGATACAGAACAGCGACCTAAAGAGGTTAAAGCCACAACAACAAACTTTTCAGTAAAACGAGCAGAATCTGAAAACATAACACGCAACAAAATGACAAATGTCCAAGCCGAATACATCCATTGTCGACCAACACTTCAACAAATGACGCTTGGATCATGTCAACGATCCCTTGGAGCTCGACCTCGAGTACCCGAAGACTTTCTGGTAGTCGACCTTAGTGACCATGGGAAGCAAAAAGTCCAATCTCTTTTTTGATGTTTTCAAAGACATGCTCCAAAAAAAACTGGTGTCAAAACTTCAACCAAAATGACGCCTGTCAAAGCTTCTGTCGAAGTTAAGGCTCTAACGATTCAGAGCTGCAGCGAGGCCAGGACAAGTACCATTGGGCTGAAGGTCAGAGACCTTCCCGATCTCCCAACGAAATATCTTTCACGACTTGTCTCAGCAACTTTCCAATGAAAATGCTCAACAAATGTTCTGCCTGCAAACGCAAGAGTGGAACTACCAACCAAAAGCTTCGAGCATGTACACCTGTCAGCTTGTCAGACTGTCAGGTGTACACCTTTCAGCATGTGCAACCTGGAACACAAATCAAAACGAAGACTCCAGAGGCGAAACGGCGACCTGCATCCGTGCGACTGAGACCTGAATTGCAACGAGTATGTCATGTCACTATGTTTTTTAGTCTCTTGACATGTTACAGACATTTACAGCAATTTGGCAATGAAATCTAACACAAATTATGTCAAAAAAAAAGTCATCTTTAAGACTGCTGCGTTGAAAGGGAGGCTTGTGCATAGCTGGGACTACACCGACCTGACGCACCACATTTCTCCAAAGTCACACTTCGTATCCAACAACTCCAGCTAAGCAACTTGAAGCAGGGCACTTCGGACAGCAACCTTGCCAAGAGGATTCAGAGAACTTGCTCGTGAAGCTTCAAGAAAAAGTGTTGACATTGAAAACCTTATCAAATTGCTCAAAATCCAACACAAAGTCCAAACAAAATCAGAAATTCAGTCATTTGCGTTGTCCAAAACACACAGAATCACTGATGACTGCGCCTCCACAGATGCATCACTCCCAAGGGATCCACGAAAGTCATCGCCACAAAAGGCCAACTGGAATGTCCAAAGCGAGAGTGTCAACAGAGTCGCACAAAAGTCACGCTCAACGCAGTGCACTCCAAAACATTCATGTCATGTGTGTTGCTTCATCTGGCATCACGTTGTTTGGTTTTGTGCTTTGTCATTGGTTTTGATGTTTTTTATCTTTTTCTTTGCATAATGATTCCTTTCCAGCCCCATGCTCTAGATTTCGTGTCACCTGGCCTGTATGGCCACACGCGACTGAAAAGCCTGCGCGGCCACATGCAATGAGAAAAGTGAGGCTTCACTGGCAACTTCAGACCAATCTCCGCACATCCAAACTGCACGTAGCGTGCCTCCAGTCGCTCCAAGTCCTTTTCTCGCTTTGTCGCCCCTTCTTTCCATGGTAGCAACAACCTCAAAAAACAAAAACTCTCCGTTTCCTACCCATACGAATGTCCGTAATGCATGTGAGACTGACGCCTTTTGAAAGTATATCTACAGCCATACGAATGTAACATCACATAGCAACATCCGCTGTTTCACTTTCAAGTGCATATCATACTGGTGAACCGTTTAAGATCATTTTACCTCGTTCATTGCTTCATTGTGCTCATTGCCTTTTGTCTGGAACTAAGATCTCAACCCCATGGATTCCACACCTGCCACAATCAAAGGCCCTTCCATGGCACCTTCGCTTTTGGCCAAGGCCTCAAAACTCCAGAACTCTGCCGACTCAACTGGACTCCAGAACTCAGTGAAACCACTGGGAACTCCGGAATTGGGCAACATGGCTCAACATTTTCCAAGGCACGCCCCCCGCCAGGCGACGGAACAAGCCACCGAAGCGCGCCACGGCCTTCGGCACCCGGCAGCCCACCTGGCGACAATTGTGGAGAAGAAAATAAACTTGAACTACATATTATATATATATATATGAATATGTAAAATGAATATAAAACTCCACATCAAAAGTTTTCAACTAATAAAACTTGACCAAGGAATGCAATCCAAAATCTTGACACCTTTTCTTGTCAAATTTGTCGCATCCAGTTGGTCAGTGCCTGGAGCAGTATGGCTTTGTCCCCAGTAGGCCAAAGCGGCTCAGTGACAATAGGCAGTGGCGGCCCCTCTGGGAAGTCGGGGTCCGTCACCTACCGAAAAAAGTCTCAGAGACATCTTCGTCTTCGTCAGCAAAGTTTTATTTTAAGAGGCAGCACTGACAAAGCACTGCCCCACAAAGCACGGATATACGATTCAACTTTCTAACTTGCAAGATTGCAAAGTGCCGCTAAAATAAAGAGCTGAAGCAATTTTGGTGGCGAGCTGGAGTTTCTGAACAGTAGTTTCTGAATCGTGTAGTTGGGAATCCATTCGATGGGGAAGAGCTGATTGCCTGTTCCAACAATTGTCTCTTTGTCTCTTGACTCTTGTCCATCAAAAAATGCAAGTTGCACAATGATTCTGTGTCTTATCTGTCAGAAATTGAAAGCATCTGCACTGCCAAGTCCTACCTGTACAACCACAAGATCTCGAGGCTTTTTGGGGTGCAAAGCCATTGAGAGGATCTGTACCTGACACAAACTTTTGCAGGAAACATGGATGAAACATCCATTCGCGCTAAAAATGACTGGAACGACCAAAGTTTTGAACTGAGAGCCATATCAAAACTTTACAAATACAGTGAGTTCATGGTCAAACGCTCAGAAGCTGCTCATATCTTCGTTCCCCATTTGGCCTCCGCCAGTATTTGACGTTGCTTCACCTGTCCAAGATTCACGGCACTCGACCGGTGAGACATGCTTGAAGTTGTGAAAGTTCCAAGTGTCCTCGAACTTTTTTGCGAAACAAAAGGCAATAAACGCAAGTGTTCTAAAAGTGTTTCCCCAGCCACTGTCGGTCACTCTGCCTCAACATCAGCTATTGCACCACGCTGAACCTCCGTGAAGTGTAATTCACTGGGATTTCTCGGCAGAGCATGGCGCCGTAGTTCCTTTTAAAAAAATACGAGGCAATTTTGGGGCAAAATCCACTTCCCTGCACTTCCCCACCTTTGCACGTGCCTTGGGACGCCAAAAATACCTGACAGCTTCAACTAAATGGGTCGACTTTCCATCTGGACGCAATTCACAACAGAAATTGCATGTCCGAGTCCTTGCGGTCAGAAGCGCAGACACGGTTGCAAGGTCACCTTCAGCACTCACAGATTTCAGCAATTCCAGTGGTTTACAGGATGTTTACAGGTATATCGGTATATCAAGATTCAGCACTTTAGCATTCGTTTCTTGTTCAGGTATCTTCCAAAACTCACAGGAGCCTCTATGGCAAATACTCCGCCGGACATGTCCAACAGCTCCAACAGCATCGGGACCTGGTCAGAGTGTCCAACACAAAGATTGCAACTGCAAAATTCAAAAGGAAAGTGTTTCGGCAGTTTTCTGAGATGCGTCCAACTCAATGTTACCTCAATAAAGATGCCTCCTGGAAACACATGGAAAAACTTCCCACATGGACAGTACGTAGAACCACGCCTTGACGTGGCCTGCTCGGCCACGATGCTGTTGGAGGCAGGCTCGCCAAGGCGGCAGTTGTAAGCATCTTGAAAGTGCAAGACTGTGAAGACCCTTTGTTCTTGATCAAAATATTACAAATCCCTTTGATCACATTTGATCAAAAGTCTAGATCATGGTGCGTCCTGATCCAGCATGTGAGATTTGAGTCTGTTCTCAAATGAAATCGACAAGTCTTGAGACCTTGCGTGCTTTCTGGGTTTTTACATGGAAATTCATGAGTCTCATGAGTCTCATGAGTCTCATGAGTCTCATGTCATCACAATTGTTGAAGCCTGGACGGGCATTGGGACAGGCACTGAGAATGACATGAACAGCAAAATGAGTTCAACGCAGTAAGCAGCATGAAAGGATGAGCTGAAACAAGCATATCCAAATTAGTTTTGCCAACCTATGTCTTTCTCTTCCTCCCCTACTCATCTCTCTCCGGCTTTGGACCCTTGTTTCACATTGAAATCCAAGACTTCTGCAAATTCACAGTTCGATCTCTGATCCAACCCGGTCCTGTGCTTCCGTTTCCTGCCAGCACCAACAAGCTACAAACCCTTGAGGCGACGGTCTTGCTGGACGTGTCAGAATGAAAACATGCAACGCACATGTCGATTTGTGGCGAAACGCCGTAGCTTTTGGGACAGGTTAATCGGTCAATCCTCGCTCAAGGTTTCACAGCATTTTTACGCAAGACACGAAGCACTTGTGCCTTTCCTGTACTTGAGGCCAAGTGGACATGTTGTGTTCAATTAAAGCATGGGCCAATGTTTGCCCCTGGGATCTTTCTTTTGTGTCACTGAAACTTGTAGGACTACTGACTCTGACCTAAACAATGAGACTTTTACTTGAGGAGGGCATTGTGAAAGTTGGTGCTGTGCCATGATGGCCCCTCCGTTCAATGTTTCAACATAGCTACATTGAAGGTTGAGCTTTTCATCGATTCGACTCAGAAGTCATCGTCATCATCCACAGGGACACTGGCAGCTCTACGAAGATCTAATTCAGCTTGCCTCCAACCGCAACATGAACTGAGTACGAATACGGCCAAAGCTGAACGTCATCAACAAGAAATTCAAATGCCAATGTTCATCAACAAGAAAAACATCTATAATGATAAGTATGAAATTTACCGTAGTGGCCTAATCAAGAAAAATCAAGAAACATTCTCGAGGTGAAAATTGAATTGAAACCATACCTCTGATATAACCAACAAATCTAACAAATCTAAACAGCATGCGTCCATGCCTTTGTTGCATGCTGCTTGGTGCACTGGGTGTCGTGGGAAGCGGCGCTGCTTCGGAGGTGAGCCTGAAACGCAATGAATGGAGTTGGAACTCTTGGAATTGAATGATACTGACAAATCTCAATACAAATCATTCATTTCATTCATTTCACAACAAGATGTACACACAACCACACAACCACACAACATATACACCGTCGTACACCGTACTTGGCAGTCAAACAGCCTCAGCTCTGCATCCTTCAGAAGCTTTCGGGCCAGCCACAGGAGCGGCATCTCTACGTGTAAGCGGTTTTTCCTCGGATTTCTTGGGCATCAGCCTAAAAGGCTATCTGATACATGATCCATCATGATCCCACGCTTTTTCCAGTGGTTTCAGCTTTAGGACACTCATTTTGTAACCCAAAAAAATGGATGCAGGCTCTATCTGCAATTCAAGATGCACACTGATGTCGTAGTACTGGACCTGCTTGCATGGTCACCATATGTCACCAAGTCTCTGCAAAGTAAGAAATCTGATGTAAACCCAATGCAAGCCCCAGCCCCGAAGATGTCTAACTTCCGTGCCTTCAACTTCCGCATCATCATTGAGCCTTCCTGCGCCTGCATGAGAATTTGCTCCAAACTCCATCCGTGACTCCATGTGACTGCGCCAAATCCTACCAGGTCCCACTCTGCACGCCTTGACCACGCGCTCTGGTAGGTCTACTTTGTTTCCAACCACCACGATAGGGATCTCTCCAGTGACTTTGCGCAAGTCGGTGACCCACTGACTTACATTCTTTTGACTTTCTCGGTTGGAGACCTTGGAAAATCTCACGCAAAAAAAAACGCAGCTTCATGAGACTATGGATACAAATAGAATAAACACCGGTAGTTTCACCTAGGAAGTGACTGAGATGCGGACATCAAAGAACACAATGGCACACTTGGAGCCTGATTTTTTCACATCAAACAAAGTCGTAGGGCTCCAGACGCAATTCTTGTTGGATTTCTATTGTTTCGCTACCTGCCTATGAAGTATCCATCCCGAAGACCAGCCAGATGCTCCTGCAAGGGAATGGATGTCTACGGTGTCATCGCTGCGCTGGATGTCTATACTTTTCAAGAGCTGGCAGCCTGGCAGCCTGGCCTGTCCAGCCGTATCCCAAACATTGAAAAGCACAGGGCCCTTGCCTACAGCGTGCTGAACAAGCAATGGGTGACATGCCAGACCAGAAACGGCCTAGAGGTCTTTGTCAAACATGTCAACATCCTGGATAGACACATGGAAATGATGGATGCCGGGAAAAATCAGAGAGAACTGATGGATGAGGCTGACAACAGGGTCAGCACCGAAACTCGAAAAACTTTGCAGCCAAATTTGCTGGTGGAGATCCTGAGTTTCTTCATCTCGCAGCCCTGCAAGTGGATCGAACGTCTTCCAAGAAAATATCACGATAGATCAAGTGCATCGTGTTTGTGATATTTCTATAGAAATCTTGTTCATGGCCATTTCATGGCCATTTCGCCATTTCATGGCCTCTGTTGGGCGGTACTTCTTCACAAACTCCCCAGTCAAATGCCTTTTGACCTTGGTAGATCGATGGTGCCGTGGTGGCCGTGGCCGTCGTTGCAACTTCCTGAGCCCAGCGACGAAGCAGGTTTTGCCCACATTGCCATCGCCCAGTAGAAGCAACTTGAACTGTGCGGCCTGGGAGTTCACAGTTCACAATGGAATCGTTAAAGATGTAGTTTTGAGAAATTTAGGATTTGCAAAACCTGTCACCGCAATCAGTTCTGTGATTGCCTCTTTTGAATTCTTTTTACCTCTCACAGAATCCTAAAGTGGGTTGATTCCTGAAACCTGAGCGAAAGGAACCCAATTCATGAGATTTCAGAAGAATTTCATTCAATATGTTGCCTCGATTTGCATCTCTTTCCACCAGATTGTCACCAAGTCGGTGTCATAAACCCAGATTGATGGCCTCAGGGCCTCCAAAGTAGAATTCCAATGGGGCCTTCGGCATTGAAGCGCTTCATGTTTTTTGGGTTTAGTTGAAGTACGAAACTTTCATGCAAGAGCACCCGAAGCACGAAAAACACGGCCGGATCTCGTTCCACACCTGCCCTTGAGAAAATGCATCCGCTTGGCTTGACAGGGCCTTACATCCGGTTTGGGGGAGACATAGCAGATTGCTATAAAATTCTAACATGCAACAAAGAGAAGAACAAAGACAAAGGGAAAACCCCACGATTGCAAACACAAATACATATACAACATACATATTCTTCATATTATGACATTTTGCAATGACTATCATCCAAGAACAGTGCATCCGGAATTCTCCCCACTGAGGTGCTCGGCTCGGGCCACACGTGGCTCAGCTCTTCCAGACCTGTCCGACTGCACTGGCTGCGGCAGCGCTGGCCGTTTCGCCGGTGGCTCGAGGCTTTCCTCCAATGGCCTCCGTCAAGTTGAAGTCACTTAACGGCCCACGGCCCAAAAAAGATCGCAAAAAGAAGTTGCGACTCTGGAAAACACCTATCATGAAGACTGCTAAAGACGAAAAGGAGGCTACTCAGACTACTTTGCGGAAAACGGAGGGCATCCCCATCAAAACTCAGTCAGTGGCTCATCATCTACCCAGGTCAAATGGAAAGAGACTGAAAAAATCAAAAGACAGAGAAAAGTGTTCAAATCATTGGAAGGACTGAACAATCAAAGGTCGGAAAGGACTTGAAGCTTGCGCTTCAATTCAAGTATGCGACAAGATTTCGACAAGATTTCTTCCAGCCTCTTACCAGAGATGAGATTCCAAATTCGCGACAGCATGGCACACAAAGCAGCGATGTGTTTTCGGATCAATCTTGTTTTCAAACATCGAATTTGAGGGCTATGAACAAACAACACTTACCATGGCTGAACACTTTGTCTTCGTTCGAAAAGGACGTCTGGTGTTTCGTCTTCCTCGAACTGCACCTCGATGCTACACATTGCTGGGAACTCAATACTAGCTGTTGAACTTGTGACAGTTTGTGACTATAGAAGGACTGCGTGTCTTGCATCATGAGCTCTGATTGCAGAAAGGCCATCAAGCACTCAAAGGCATTGCAAAGAAAGCAGCGTAGGGTCAAACTTCATGGGCTTTTCACAGTTCCGTAACACATTTTCTATACCTTTCATGAGCCCTCATGATTTCAAATCAAGACTCTGAGAAGTACATCTCTAGGCTCATGTCTATTAAGTCCTACTAAGTCACCTATTACTTATAGATTTACCTGTCCTACAAAGCCACACAGTCTCCTTGCCATGCGAACCCATCTAAGTCTTCTAAGTCTTTCTGTCCTCAGAGCTGTTTCGCAGCAAGTGTGCCACCGCTCTGAAAGTGGAAGCGGCCACAACCTGGTCGAAACCGTCGAAACCGTCGAAACCAATACGCGAAACCAATAAGGACATACCCTGGGGTCAACCGTGCCTGATGCGCCGACTCCGCCGCAGCCAAATGGGACTGAGTCCAAAAAAACATGAATCTTCGGATGGAAAATGGACGAAAGCAGAACATTTGACAATTCAATATCAAAGATCAAGATGACACACAACTCAAACAAAGGAACCCTAAATTCCATAAAAGAATCAAGAATCAAGAACATCACGAAATTCAGAACCACTCAAAAGAACTCCCGGAAAAACTGTTTGAACAAAACATGACTTGAAGCAGGGGATCTGAGTTCTACCAGAGCCCGTCCGATCTGAGTTTTGAACCAAATCTGTGAAGCAGTTTTCCAACTCCAGGAATGGCCTGCATTGCTTCTCACTCCATTTACCATCAGATTAATTCAAGGTTTAGTTGTTTGGCCTTCCAAACACTAAGAAGCTGTTCTTTCCGCCCAACAGTTGATTCAAAAGGAATCAGAAAATACTGGAAGCATGGAGAAATCAAATTGACTGGTGAAGAAAGGAAAACCAAACGAAATTGAGACTCCACAAATCAATTTGTTTTTCATGCCCTCTGGCTACTTGCGACCTAAATTGGCAATACAACACATGGACAAGCCGGGTGCCTGGGCAACTTTCCATGTTCAACCGCAGTGTCCATGGTTCCTTCAATTCATAGATTAAATGATATTTTTCGATGTAACCTAAGGCTATGCAACATGATGCCATCCAACATATTGAATGATGAATGCACAAACGTGAGGAATCAGGATTTGGAAATCTTGGGTCTTGGAGTGTGACTTCCATTCCAAGACATCAAACGACCTGAAAGAGAAGGATGTGTTGCAAGCTTTGTTCATCATGTTTCAAGCAGTTCTTTGAAAATAAGGATATTGTTGATATGAAACAGCCTTTGAGACATAGGCAAGAACCAGCAAATGCATTGCATGTCCAAAGCCACGACAAGAAAATACCAAGAACACTTAACATTGAAAAAAATCGAATGTCTTCGCCTTGAAAACCTTGCATCAAGAATCATTCGCATGTTTCCAACTACAAAATGTTTTGCCATCGATCGAAACAATCAATATGTGTTTGCAGTCGCACTCTCACAAATGATGTTTGCAAATGGTTGTCGAAAGGAACATATTTGATCTCGGTGCCACCAAAAGTTGGAAACCAGTCGTGTTTGAATCATTTGAAGAACAAAAAACAAATTAGTTTTATAATGTAAACTAGTATGATCAATTTTTTACTACCCCACAATATTCCTGGTAGAGTTTGAAAGGAAAAAAACGCAATGTTTACAATTTTCACGTGTTGTGTGGACAACACCTTTCCGAACATCTCCATCCCTTCTCACACCAAATTTTTTGCCCCGCCCTCAACAAATTTTGGCAATATATGTCGAAGCCGCCTTGTTTGTTCCAGCTACTCAGCTAATCAGATTCTGAAGAAAGTTGGTAACATTCGCACGAAGAAAGCAAAAAAAATGCTTTGCCTAGAACACAAACCAACAACATCCCAACACAAAAAAACAAATAATCGTCGTGGATGTGCTGTAGATAGATTTGCACGAAGCCCACTGCGGAGTTCTCTTTTTCTTTTTTTCACAACCAAAACAACAAAAGGGACAAACACACGGTCCAACCATTCCAAAACTACTGCACCACAAGCATTCAAGATGTCAACACCAGGCACTGTTTTGAGCCGTTGAAGGAAGAACCAGATATTTCCAACACAACAACAACAACAACAACAACAACAACAACAACAACAACAACAACAACAGCAACAACAACAACAACAACCACAACAACAAC
>DF242092.1:31562-63862 GCA_000507305.1 Breviolum minutum Mf 1.05b.01 | reverse complement strand
TCACTTGACCCAAGGGCCCTGCAAGGATGCATTGTGTACACATGTTGTACACCACTGGTATCACTATATTGTATATACACTTGTACTTTAACAGGGTGGATGGATGGATGGATGGATGGATGGATGGATGGATGGATTGATGGATAGATAGATAGATAGATAGATAGATACATAGATAGATAGGTTGGTAGGTAGGTAGATAGATAGATAGATAGATAGATAGATAGTTAGATAGATAGATAGGTAGATAGATAGATAGATAGATAGATATCACATATGTGTGTATCGCATGTAGGGAATATTGTTTGCGAAGGTTGAAGGTAGACATAGCTGTTGAGACTTTCTTATCAGGAGATTTCAAGGTCTTTTCTGACGATACTTGGGCGTCCAGGAGCGAATGGTTGACCATTGGGTGATGCTATGGTCATCCAAACACGGATAAATAGAAAATATACAGACACGAAATAACAATCATAAGGACAAGCACAAGAACAATGAATCATAAAGATAATGAAACAATTATGATAATAATAGCAATGCCAAAATGTATATAGAGAGAGAACGCAAGAGAGCAATCCCAGAATTGAAAGTTGGACAGATTCTTTGCGTTTGGAGATGATGAAACTTTGTACGCTCACTTCACCCAAGTTTTGGCTACGTCTGAAAGCCTTCAGTCTTCCTGGAGAGTTTTTGAGTTTCGACTTTCTGGTCCTACTATTTTCTAGTGTATCTGCAGGTTATTTTTTAGCCTGTGAGTTTTGGTGAATTGATGAGATCAACTGCCCCCAATTGCTTGTCTTCAACTTCCTGGTCACACCGTCCGCGTGGTTCGTGGCGGCATCTGGCTCAAGAGAGAGCGTGAATCCATCCTCTATTTCGGTGCATAGAAAACCGTGTGTTCCAAACACAAGAGGCGAGAAATTCCGCGGATCTGTGGGGTTTGGCAGTTTTGGTCCTGTTTCACACGCCCTGGAAATACTTACTATCACCAGCAAATATGTTCAGACAAACAACCTGGGTAGAAAAAGCTGGATATCCTCCGTTTTTAACAAGGATGATGAGGGATCGTTCTATTGGCATGTTTGATGTTTGATATGTACCATGGGATAATGCTCCGCACCTCTATGCAGACATGCATACATAGGCTTCATGAGGGGATCTTCTATCAAACCCTTTCAGGGCCGGGGCAGGGGGAAGAAAGGTCATGATGGGGTTTGTGAGTTGACTACCCCGAGGGTCAGTGAGCAAATGCTATGCATATATTGATTTAAGACTAAGAATGTGATACGGAATTTACACAGAAACCTTTGCTAAGTTGTGGCTTAAAGGGAGCCAGCTTCCTTGTGAGACTCACCACTGGAGCCCACCATGAACTGATCCCTCCGCACTCTTGCAGGTGATGATGTGGGGGAACCTTGACAATGGGTAAGGGCGAGGACATTCTTTTAGGATATGTTAGACAATTTGATTCGGGCATGTGACAAATAAGGATCTACTTTTTTGTGTGTTTGGGGCACTTAGGCACAATGTGGAGAGGTATTCCTCAAATTGGAGAACTTATGAAACTACAGTAGATCTAGGGTCTTTGCTGTAACATCCTTGGGAATGAGTTGCATGCGGGTTGCCGCGGTGTTTGGCTATGAACACGATTTAGTCCGTCCAATGTTTGTTCGTCAGTGAAATTCATCATCTTTCAAGGGGTGACAAGAAATCCCACAGAGGTTCCTATGGGCATGAAAAGGGCATTACTTGCCACTTGGGCATTTTTTAAAATCAGCGAGAATGTATCCTGTATCATTTGCTCGACAGAAACCTCAATCACCGCTGGTTTTAGATGGTTCCATAGGATTCATCACTATGGTTTTCTTTGCCTTTCGGATGTGATAGGATAGGAATACGGTTTTCACTTAGTGGGATGTTGCCCTCAAACTTGGTGGATGAATGATACACTTGGTCTGTAACCCCCCTAATCTCCTAGTTATTTCCATGGGGTAGTTCCTCGGTCACTTATCATTGAGCCTAGCTCTTGGGGCAATGTCTAAGCCCAGGAGATGGTGATATATTGATCTCTTGTTGGCAGAGTAGCCCTGAAACTAACAGTGTTCCCACTAAAGGGTTGTGCCTTCCTGAAAGGAAACGATATTCTTTCCCTGTTTAGTTTTTGCAGATGCTCACTGAAGGGCACCAGTCAACACCCCCTTGACCGGCGACCAAGGGAGGCAGCTTTTGTGGTCCCACAGGCAGGAAGTGGTGGGGCCATCAGGGTAGGCCAAATCATCTACCGGGTACGGATTCTGGTAGGTGACAAGTAGCATACACCACATGGTACAGCAACAGAGACGTTCAGCACACACGCACATAAATGTGTGGCATAGCCCTTGACCCGTTTCACTGGGTCATTTGTGACCAAGAAATTTTGTTGGAATTGAAATAACACCTCAGTGGCCACACTTGTTGGGGGTCATTTCCAGGAACTGCTCTCCTAGTCATGTCATGGTGAACTTGATTGCCCCGACTGGCCTGTCTCGATTTGTCTTGTCTGTTTTGCCATGACTCCTTACCAAGTTTACTCTTTTTCGCCAAGAAATGCCATGAAATGCCCAATTCTTGGAAACAGTTTTTTTTGGATTCCAAACAGGGCAAGATTTTTGACAAGGGGAGCCAAAAGTCTAGTACTATGGATGTATATTCTTGGATTTTTTTGGACTATAATATACATACGATACGGATACGTGTATACATATTTACAGATACATATACACTGAAATGGTACGGTAGCTTTTCGACTGCATTGGCGGGGACACTCACCTTTCGTTCTATTTCATATTTTGTTTACCCAAACATTGGATAGGCTTGCCTTCTGATCTTCAGTGATTTGACAAAAATTCAGGCACTGTCATCAGGCAAGAATAGGCCTCTGGTAATCAGCTTGGAAGGTGCCTCAACGACTTGCTGGTACACCATGTGGTGCTTTGCCGGCGACAGGTTGGGCTTCATAGCATCCAGCAAAAGCATTCTAGGGTATGGCTTTCCATTTTGAGATATCAACAGATGGCATCAGAATTTGAAAGAAAGAACCATATTCAAAAAAGTTTTTCCCTAGCAAGTCAATGGTGGATTTTGGATGATTTGGGGTCACCAGCTTCCGGTGGAGATCTAATGAAGGTAGGGGGATGGTGTCAAGCATCCTATACTTGGATGATCAGGTGCAGAGCTTGTAAGTGTGGTTGAACTTGAGCAAGTGTAGATATGACAGCGTACAGCTCCCCTGAGAACACTCCAACAAAACAACCATCCTCCATGTACAGCAGATACTTCAAAAACATCACGATCGTTTTTTTTTGTCGGGTGGAACTGAACTAGAGTAGTTGTATATATATATACTTCTAATCCTGTACTAGTGCCGTCATGACAAGGTAGACTCATTAAGTTGCATGGTCAGTCTTTCCTTTTCCGCAGATATTGGAGAATACCTACAAGATACCAACAAGATACGCAACAGGGTCACTTAATGTAGACCTCCCAAGACAGTAAGAGTGGACAGCAGCAAGTCGGGCCAACCCGGATGATATCCCATCAAACCTTGGGATTCCTTGGAACTTTTCAAAAAATGATCGTATGGATAGCCAGGCCATGCAAGGGTTTCCAGCATGCCTGGCCGCACTCATGGCAGGGACCTGGTGTCCGGGTGCCCAAGAGCTTTGGCAGATGCAGCATTAAATACTAGTAGAGCACGTTCAATTTTCACATGAACACCACATGGCAATGCCTATGTTTGGATTACACCACGGAAAAACCCGCAAGGAACCAAAAATTGGAGTTTCATGGAGTTTAAGAAGATGAATTTCCTTTTCAGTCGGGTGACTTTCAGGTTTCGTCTTAGTTTTTGGTCTCCCCCCAATAACCAGCTTATAAAAATGGTTGAGGCTTGCTGCTGCGGGCGGCGCCACAGCCGTGGCCATGCGGCAGCGTATGATGCGAAGGAGCAAGGCAAGAAACCCCTCTACCAAGTTCATAAGCATGAGTGAAGAAGACGTCGGTCATCCACCAGTTATGTAACACACTTTACAAGTTTGTATATGGGTGGCCGGTGAGAACTGAATCTATGAATGTAAGTGCATCTATTATAATATGATGGGTCCCATCAGCTACTTCTCAACCCTCCACAACTGACACCAAATTGGAGATTTCTGTTGATAATGGCTGGCAGGCAATTTAGGTAGTGTACAGTTACCATCGACATACCTTCTCACAGTATCTACCACTGAAAAGTGTCATGCGTTCTGTTGGGTTATACTATAGTTAGTTCTCGTAAAATCGGAAGGGTCTGAAAGGTGCACCAAGGTGCTTCTAGTACCACCATCTACATAAACGCACCTTGGATGTGTCATGGGAATGGTTTTTACCACAAGAACCGGCATACAAGACTGTTGTAAGGGATACATAAAATTAATCACCATGGTATATTTATGTACAATATAGCCAGATCACTGTAAAGCAACTGTCCTATTTGGCTGGCGTGTCCCCAAGTCTTGAACTCCTGCAGCATTGAGCTCTCGGAGGTGCCACGAGCCATTGCTCAAAGACCTGCCGGGGGACTGAGATATCTGGTTCTTTTTCGGAGCTTTTTGATGTGGTACTTTGTAGCAACTTCGGATCTACGAACAAAACAATGACTTCGAAAAAAACACCATGGAAAACATAAGAAGTTTGTGTATTGATGAAGTTTTGGGCTCCAGGTAGTATAGAAAATCACCCGATTGGCATTTCGTATTGATAAAAAAAATACTGTATATACACATACACATTGCTATATCACTATCTTAATCCCTGTTGAACTTGCCTCTGCAGAATGAGAGGGGCGCCCTGTATTAAGTGTTGTCTTTTTACGGACCTAGCCTTTGGGGGGTGGGGGAACCACTTTGTCCGGAAGCCTATCTCACCTGCCACGAGAAACTAGGGGTGGGCCCCCTGCTTGTAGAGAAGCCTGTACTTGCCAATGTTGCACTTGGTAGATCTGCTGATTTGGGATTCAAAGATTGTGTGCCACATCCGTTCTATATGGTTTGAGACTTTGACTTTCGTCAATTGGTCAAAGCCGAGCTGAAATTAAACATATTCATATTCCTATTAACATATTCCTATTGCAAATGTAGATTCCCGCAAAAGGCTTCAAGTTTTTCAAGGGTTGATCAAGGGGGTATTCCTAGTTTACATTGATTCTATAACACTGAGCAATTTGATGATTTGACTTGAGAATAGATGCAGGATCCCTAAATTGTTCGCCAACTAAGAGAGCCAGGCTTTCATCATCAATGTCGTCCCTTTCTATCATACATCACAGCTCCTAAAATCAGTCCAATCTACAAGTAGCTGGGATTTCTTTAAAAGCAGAAACATATACTGTTATACAGTATGCAATTGAGTTCTTCATGAACAGGTAGGGTGACCCAAAATGGATTGACGTTTTATATTCCCGTATTTTTCAAGTGTTTCCAGAAAGGTTCCTCTTGGTTTGAGGGGTGTACCACCATGATTGATCTATGAACAACATCGTGCTTTCTGGCAGATCTTTGATCCTCTCAACGTTTTGAAAGAAGATGAAGGCGCCGGCCAGACTTTTGTGGATATCAAGGGTAAGCTGAAACCGTACTAGTTTGAGAAAAGAGGACATAGAAGTTCAAGCATATACAGGAACCAGCTTCTAGTTGTCAACTACAAGGAGATGTCTGCATTTGTGTCATCACCAGTTGCTTTGACTGCTGCTTGTACTGTTATAGGCTGAAAACGCCCAATCACAATTTCAGAAAATTAGGCTGACCCAAAATAGATAGTGAAGGGCTTCGTGGCTATACATACGCTAGAAAGTAATATTATCTTTGGGCCTTTGGGTGTATAGTGACATCAAGAAAAAGGTAGTTTATTAAGTTTATTAGCAAAATCCCTCAAGAATAATAATCTCATATATCATTCAAGTTGGTTGTATGTTAAGATTTAACCAGGTACATATCTCGTCATCGTCTTTCTTTCGTTTCTTCCTTGGCGGTTGCATCGGTTCTTTTATTTGTGGCGGGAGACCAGGCGCAATGAAACGGGCCAAGCGCTTGGAATTGGCTCGGGACCTTGGCCATGTCACTTGCTACTCATGAATCCCTATGGAGGGAGCTATTTTTCCAAAAAAGGGATCCTCAGACCCCTAGCTCTCGGTCGTGGGTTCCTCAGAAAGCGTCCTGGCGTCTTCAACCCGATCCTGGAATGTTGTGCTGAGAGGACTTTCGGTAGAGGGAATCATCGTGGTTCGCCCCTCCAACTCCACCCCAAATACAACCCCATCTTTGTGGGATACACATATTTCATGCATCATTCCCAGCTACAAATTGCCGTGACGCCATCCCAAAAGGTCTTGGGCCGGTTGGTCAGAAACCTCAGCTGAAGTGCACGGTGGAGGATGGAGGGATGCAAACAGTTGGCCCTTGGGGTGCCGCGATCTCTTCAGGGACTTTCAAAGTTTGCCAAACTTGGCTGCCTTTTGAACCTCTTATCCTTGCTAAAAAGAGTGAATGTCACAACTGCATTGATTCTCCCAATAAAGGTTTCTTTCACGTTTGGAATCTTAGCAGAACCAAGACCAGCCCAGGCAATGCTTGGAGTTGTAGGAGTGCCATCGGCCACTTAACTGCAATTCGTTCGTGCGGGTGGAATGGGAGGGGCTCATAGTGAAAGGTGCACGACAACCACCTCCCCTACGTTTTCTCCTTTCGATGCTGCCATTTCAGGGGGACGGGCTGATTAGAACGCCGGTTTTGAAGGAGCGTTCATCTACTGAAACATACACCCACTTGCCAAAAGGAGGATTCTCTCCACTAAGCTTTCCTGCTTTTTCATGTCAGTTTTGGGAGGGCAGGCTTCTATTTCTGAGGCCCCAATCTTTTTCGCAGTAACACCATGTCCTCTGGTGTCCAAGGCGGTTTCCTTAGAATCAAGGTACCTAAAGTAGGTGTTGTGCTTTCAAATAGTCACCTTTAAACCTGTGGATGTGATAATTGGTTCTTCTTACTCACATTTTTCAATTTACAGCACATTCCAGGTATACATGGTTAAACAACAAAAACCTTCAAAACAGCAGTCAATAGGGAATACGGGATCCCATCCAGGAATCCACGTTCGGTCATCATGTGGTCAAGTCATCCTAAACAACTTGGTGGTTTCGATCTATTGTTAGAATGTGAATCCTTCCTGAAAGAAGGGTTAACCCCATACCTTACAACCATTATAATTCATTATGATTATTGATTTTAGTCATATATCATCACGTACGTACTAGTATATTTTGATTACAAATAGACAACACATGTCATAAACAACATGTTTCAAAACCATCATAACAGCAACAGGTGTACTTTGGTAAATCTTAACCTCCATTGTGCATCAGTTCTTTTTATTAAGGCAGAGCTGTGGCATGACCAACTGGCAGTAGGGCGACCTGAGATCTCAAAATCATCAGCTTTTTTGAAATCGGGTGATTTAGAGGAGAAGATGCTTGAGAAGTTTGTTTTGGAGGGCTGTGAGAATTTGGTGTTTTTTCCAGAAGACTCGACCTGGAAAAGGATTACTTGCAATCTTTGTGAACTCATTTTGAGTGTTTTTTTGTCCGAAAGAAACCTAAAAACTGCCAATGCACGGATGGCGTTTTACCTTTGGGTGGAAAGATCACCAAAATAGTGACTGTTCAGAGCATTTTTATTTGCACCCAGTGGAGAAACAATGAAAGCAAGTTAATGATTCCAGGACGTGTTGTTTTGGGGACATGAAGAGAATTATGCCACCTTCAAGGGTCGCCGGCCTCCACAAAGACTCACGAAAGGTTATTGTATACACTCTTTATATCATACGAGAATCTCTGGCATTGACATCATGTACTGCTTAATATGTATACACAAAAAAATATATATTATAAAATATACACCAGATGCACATTTTCTTGTGCGCACTACACCCGTGTTGCAAAAAGTATACGTGGCGATTCATCTATATATTATGATGACATACGTATCTTAATACATTTATGTATATGTATAGTTACAGATATGTTTTTTAAACATACGCATACGGAACATGTCTGTAAAATTCATGCACTGCATAACATGTGTACACATATTTGTTTACCGGTCGGTGTTAGCTACAAAACAAACATCCACTCCCTCCAAAGGCCTTCGCTGGCTTGCCCAACCTGATGCCAGAGAACGGCCAGGTGGCAGTTCAGATTGGTCGGATGGTGGTGGCTTTCTGAATCTTTGTACCATCAATATGGGCAATTTACAGTGGCAGTAGTGACCTTCCACAGAGGTCTTGGGCAATTATATGACCTATCTTGGCAATTTATCGAGATCTTATTGTTAATGCTGGGAAATCCCTTTAGTTAACCTTGGTGAAATAGAAGTTCAGTCAGGGACGCAGCGGAGTGTAAGCTAGAGTTACCATCGAAATGGGTCCCCAAGTTGTGAGACATCCATGAGAATTCTATGATACCAATACCATACCAATACCATACCCTCAATTTCACCCGCTTAGATTGAACTATAAAACACAATCCGGAAGTCTAGCGTTTGTACATGTATAATGTGATACATATAATGATATATGATATCAATACATCTTAGTACCTCTCATATCCTACTCCAACCAAGCTTCAACTTCTTGAAGTTCAAAGCTGTCTTTATTTGGCCACTGCAAGGCTCCGAGTATGATCAACGAGCACAGCTTGAGTCCAGTTGTTGAGGTGGTTCTTGTCAGTGGTGAGGGCAACCCAGTGAAGGGAGGAGGAATGTGATGAGACATCGTGACATCCTTACTATTTTGGGTGTATGTACCGTGTACATCTTTACCTTCCAGGAAGCTAGTATTAGCATGTATTACTGTAGCAATGAAAAATGTATGACAAGTAGGCGTTTTTTTCCAAACAAACCATATATCTGCATCCCTTCATGGTGGATTTTCCACCCAGGGACATGTAAGTTGACCAGTTGTTGGTTCACAGAGTTAATGTGCAGATACCCTAGTAACGGAATCCCCAACCAAGGCATTGTTGGCTTGAGCGCCTTAGCCTTGGAGGCGTTGCTGCTGATGGTGATTGGCTGCTGCTGTGTGCAGTATGTGCATCCAAATATGTTTTTCTGTGGCAATTCCCAAGCCAGCATGGTATAGTGTTACAGTGACAATGTTATTCAGCGATTTTTTTAATGAAGTAACTTATCTTCAAATGATGACACACCATTTTCCCTTGTTCAACACGACTGTGGTGACTCCTCTGCAGTGTTTTCAAGGTTGGTGAAACCTGCATGATTTACGATGATTTGCAGACCAAGTCTTGCCCGTTGCAAAGCTTTTGGACAGGCCACATCGAAGAAGTCCAATGATGTGGAGGTTTGACGCTGTGGGTTGAGATTCTTCGTGAACCAAGGGGTCCTGGTTACCAGCCGTGTTGGTTGAAAACTCGAGTTATGTGATTGGAGTCATGACCACTACATCTTTGTTAATTGAGGCAACTAGGGTTTACTTACCTTCACAACCCATTTCTTATCTAAATTCTACTAAGAAAGAGCCGCTGTATAAGTGTAAGAGATCATCAGAAACTATAAAATCTGTATTCAGCAGCTACGAGACCCCTTCCTAGGGCGAATCACTCCCTCAAAGTCCCTGGTGCCGTGAGATGTTCTCGGAGGGCGGCTTGCTGCTAGGGTGTATTCCCAAAAGGAAATTTATTTTCCAACTTCCAACCCCCAATTTTTGGGTGCTGGAAAGTATATTGTCCAATGCTTCCACTTATTGGTCGTCATTTCATGGTTTGCAAATGGTGATTTCTTAGCAAATCCTTCAGACTCCGAGGAAGATTCCCAATTTTTTTCATATCCATCAGATTGCAATCAGCAAGTGGTCTTGGGTGATTCCTGTGAGCTACTAACAGGGCAAATCACAACCCAACTTGTAAAGGTGTCCCATTGTTATGTGGCAACCATCGAAGGCACCGCTCAACTGCTCTCAGGAGATTGAAAGCCTGCGCATGCCCAGCTTGTCACCCATGTTGAAGTCAGCTTTACGTGAGGCGGGGGTCAGTTGGTTGTCAGTTGGAAATTCATGCTGCGAACCTTATATAGCCAATCACCGAACAGCTGTACGCAGCATTGTTGATGTTTGAACCGGGATTGTGGCTGAACATGGTCTGATGGCCAAATAAAGGAGTTTCTGTTGCTTTTTTCCCCAAACTACGACCAGATCTGGCGGAATGGTCGAGAAGAGCATTGTCCGACTGGACTTTGGTCTTGTCCATTTCGGAGAGTGTGTCATCTAACAGTGGGTACAGTCTCAAAGCTAACATGTCACATGGAAAAAAGGAGATAGAGAGTCGGTATAAAGTCGGTAAAGGACCCCAAAGAAATGACGCCATGTATACAGCGCCACTTTGATGTGGAGGATGTGAGGGAAGCTTTTCAAAGTTGTTGATGACAATGGACAAACACAATGACGAAAATGATGAATGATGATGAGGATAATGATGACAATCGGACCAAGTTGGAATGAACATTCCAGTCGTTCTCATCGAACCAGTTGGCAGCTGGGCAGCATAATGAATGAATTCAATCAAGCCCAAAGATGCTTGGGAACAGAAACGTGTTCAACAAACACGAACAGAACGGCTTCTTTCGGTAGGCACAAGTCTTCAACGGCCGCGTTGCTATGGTCTCCTGGACTGCACCAAGAATCTATAGTTCAGGGAAGGATGCTCCAAGGACGAGTGAAACATTCAAAAGATGTGGACTTGAAAATTTCAAGACACAATCAGGTGAGTTGGTTGGCTTGATGAACTATGATCTTGGGTTCACACAGACTGTCATAGGACAAATCCTGTTGTACCCTGGATATTGGCGTAGTGAATAAAGTCTGTATGGAGCTAAGGTGCACCCAGAATGGAGATAGACATGTTCATAGGAATGAACTGGAACTCTCATTTTCGCCTTAAAGAAGTGGTTTGCAATTACGTATTTTTGGCTATCATTTCCCTACAGTAATGGTTTTCAAGGCCGCTCTAGGTGATGAATTCGGTAGGGTTCACCTCTGAACATCCCAAATTGACGGGCCTATGCTTTAATTGGGTTTGGTCGAAAATCAACGCATAGTTCGCACGTGACACTAACAGTTAACAAAGAACTTGAGATAGTCTGACAAGTGCACTTGTTTTCCCTCCAGTCTTTGCCTTACAATCTGAGAATGTTGCTGAAACAGAACCCACTTGCTTTTTGTAGAAGTCATACTACTGAAAGATGAATCTGGTGAAGTATCTAGAATTAATTTAGATTTGAAGATCAAAGAAAGGTCGCATATTGTTTACAAGCATACACTTTTATGACATGCGAAAATATGATGTGCACGAAACACATGATCATTATTGATGAACACCGCATATTATTCCATCTAGTAGTTGGGACAACTTCCATCATTTGAGATTTTCAGTTCTTTTCTTCCTACATTGGATGATTCTCTGGGAGCACTTTAGCCTGAAGTCACTTGATTCAGCATCCCCCGAATCTAAATCCTTGATTCAACTCCCCTACGGTGCTCGAGTGTCATAGCCCGGGATGCTCACCCAAATACACGCCATGCAAATACACCGAAAACTATAGAACCTTAGAATCAGAAAGTCAGAAAGTGTTGTGTTTTGACATGACAAATCCCCTCCAAACCATCAAACTTTGATATCTTTGGTTTTTTGTTTCATTTTTTCCGGGTTTTTTTCGCTGCATTGCTTCGCTCGAGGTGGCTGTGCTGGCCATCGCAATGCAAGAGATTCTTACAGGGCAGGCTCGGGAGATTCGGGACTGCAGGAGTTTCGGAGTTCAGTGCTTGTGATCTGACCTGTGACCCATTTTCTCATACAGTCAAATTAAAATGAAGGAACATCAAATACATACATATGTATCTATATATGATTTTTATATGTATATATCTAATGATTAATCTAATGTTGCATGTTTAATCTATTTTGATATGTTTAGAATACATATTGCATTTTACAAAGAATACACATGTCGCTTTGACCGATTTTGCTTGACCCATCTTGTTATTGACACCGCATCATGTGTGAGAGAACTGCCACCAAGGGGTGAATGTACTCTGGAAAATCTTGCACCATCGTGGGTTTGTTGAAGATTCCAAGTACATTGACGGTATTTGCGACCTTTCCAGATTTATAAACAATGCGTTCCTTCCAGATCAACGTGAAGACCCGCTAGCCAACAACCCACACCCACATTTTAATCATAGATCGCATTTGATGTTTGTTGACGTTTTTTGAACAGTTCCTCATGAAGTTGCCCAGTGTATCTCTACATATGACAGTCTGTATCTACTGTCGGTTTTCTTTTTGAAAAAAGCTCTTCCGGTGTCACATAGTGGATACCGATGATGGAAGATATCCTGCAAGATGGACAAAAGCTTGCAAATCATGGGATATTTACCATATCAACTTCTCTGGTTTACCCGGATTTCGTCTATCAACGTTAGTTGCATCATGTTTCGTCTAATTTCAGGAAGCTTCAGCTTCATTTTCCACTGTCACTTGATGAGGTTGCTTCCTAAACTCCACATTGGGTGGTCACAGATGGAAAACCAGTAAAATCGCAAGAAGTGAATGACTGAATACCTTTTTTCTGGGCTTACTATTTATGGTTAAAGATCTATTCAGCACCTATCAGACCTATCATCATCTCCCTGGCACTTTGAGGCGACTGTGGACATCACACCTTTCCTCTTTGCGCGTTGAGTGAAGATCCGTTTCGAGCGCCAAAGGGGAGGTGTGCTTTTTTCGCTGTTTAGCCACGTGCACCAATGCAGTCCCAATGGGGCTCGGCTGTGTTTGGTCCCGGAGCAGGATCCAGGTCAATCAAAGTTGAACCAGCATGGGAGTGTTTCCCCTGAAGGCATTTTGACGTTGACGGTGGTCCATTTTTAAGCTCCAGGTTCCAGACACGGCAGATAGCAGAAAACAGCAGAAAATCAAGTCCTTCTTTCAAAACCATGTTGTTGCATCATGTTTTTCCTTGCTTCTATTGACTTAATCATCTCCTTTTTTTGACATAGCGCATCGATAGAAACTCCCATCTACCCCAAGGGACAACAGTGCACCTGCAAGAAAATGATGCCGTGGCAATTCAGCAATTGTTTCCGATGGAAGACAAAAACCAGGCACCCTTCATCTTTTTGAATAAATCTCTAGTGGGGTGCCTCTAACAACAATGGTGATAAACACGTCCAACCTATTGAGTGCCGTTGAGTTCAGTGAGTCTCATTGCTTGTATTTCGGTGGTAAAAATTGAAGTCTCCAGTTGCAACTGTCCTGCTCTTTCGGTGTGTGGCCCAACCATTAAAGTAGTGACGGTGATGGTTTGGATGACAAATTGGAAGACGCCCCAGGAAAGTAGCTGGTGTGGTTTCATAGATGGCCATGACATAGCCCGACTTGGCATCTTAAGCAGCCCAAACATCGCGTTGCAAACCAATGTTTATCACCTTGGACAACCTACAAGTGATGAACCGTTTGAGCCAAAAAAACATCTATAGCCCGGTTGGTTCACACTTCTTGGACTTACGAGTTATGATTAGGGAAGATATTTGCCACGCGTGCTTAGACATTGTCAATCATGATTGAAAACCATGGGATTTTTTAGGCCCCTCGTTTTGATTCACGCCCATGACCATGCTAAACCTCATGCATAAGTGATTGCGGTCCTGTACTTTAGAGGACCTCACGAACTAAAAGTTGGTTTGAATTAATAATTAGGGAAGCGTTAAAAGATGACCTGACATTTCAGCTTTGTGAGCAGAGACATATTTCACCCAATTCCTTTCAGAAGAAACCTCATCTACATGAGGTAGCAGCCTCTGAAAGACCACGGTGATGATTTACAAATAGCCTATGTTTCAGTGATGAGGCTGATAAGGCCAATCAATCTTTTTAAGTTGATCGAACATGGTGACCTCTTTACATCCACTGCCTTTATTCAACCATATTTTTTCTGGGGTCTGGCTGGAACCCCCCAATAGATCCAAAACGAAACACTGGTCACTTATAACCTAAGGGTATGACATGATATGCGTTTCATTTTGACATGAGCTAACCAGCTGAATTAGCTCCCTCACTAGGGATGACAATGGAAGGGTGCCCATTTCGATTCTCGTTTCTCCGGCTTCGTCGTCAAACACGCCGTGCTGTCGGTCGGTGAAGGGGCTCAAGGAGCGAGAGTAACCTTTCTCTGTGGTTGAAGAGTCCAACCAAAAGGGCATAGACCAATTTGTGAGAGAATCTACAATATTTATATCATATATAAATGTATGTATGTATAGGATATCTAAAGATTTCCACCATCAAATTGATGGGATGACGCATGGGGTTTTGAACATCATTGAAATTACATGAAATTACTGTTACATGAATTTCCAATTGCCTTATGAATCATGATTCTTCTGGACTATTAGCAGAATTTTGTCTTGCTTCACTGACATTCCAAGAGGCAACCCTTCAGCCATCTTCATCCGAAACCGACTGGACACGGCAACAATCTTTTTTTTAAGTGTCTCAAAGGGATGCTGTGGGTTTGCCAGTGGTTTACGGACCTGCGTTGCGGAAGTCCAATTTGTGCTAGTGTTGTAAATAGGGGGATGCGTCATTAGATTTAGACCTAGACCCGATAGAAGCGCAAATTACTGTATATGGTTGGAAGTGAACATGAATGAAATTAGCATGACAACGAGATATCTTTCGGACTCCGCTTGCTATATCTTTTAGACTTGGAAGATGTCTCAACTCCCCAAATGTGATTTAGTAAGGCGCGTACACACACATACAGGAATTCATGGCACTTGTGCCATCTACTTTTAACTGCGCCTGAGATTGAGATGTCTAGTAACCACCAGTGAGTCTTTTTGTTGCATGTAAGCTACAGGCTGGGTAACCCCATGGGCATGCTTTGGACAGGGTGCATCAAGCTCTCTCTCCGCAGCGGTTTTTATAGCCGTTGCAGATGAAGTGCTTCACGCAGCGACAGGGCAAAAGTTCCAAAACAAAAAAAACGCATTCAGTGACTCTTGGAGAAGGTTTGCCAGTGCTACAGCAGGTGTCTGGCCGAAGTGAGATGCAGGATTCTTAGCAAGTTGGATTTGGAGGTTTTTTCTACATGCTGGACGCAACTTGCTACTGTATCAATTGTTGCCGCCGGTGAAACTGAAACTAACTTGTGTCATTCCGCCAGATATTGTTGTCAGGTATTGCTTATGGCTCCGGATAAGTATAGATAACACGGGCATTCTAATACGGAGACGAATCGCCTTGAGTTTTTTGTTCACAAAGTCAAAGGATCTCCAAGCAAAAGTTGAAATCATGATATGGAAAGTCTTTGAAGTAGAAGTGGAAACCAGACATGACATTTTGTATCTGTGTCCTGCTCTGTTCACCTTAATAGCAATATCATAGACGCATAGATATTCACCATTTGCCGGATTCTGCTTCAGTCTTCAAACTTGCGGTTGTATTCGTTTCTGTAGTTCTAGTAGTTTCAATTATTTGGCATTTTTGTATCTGGCGGGAAGGATGGCTCAATCTTAAGGAGCAACATTTTGAAAGTTACGTACATTCCAACTCCTTCGCACCGTTAGGTACATCAGCGAGATGGAGACAGGGCAGCGTTTTACCCTTCCCCCCGAGAAGCCAGAGGAGCCAACAAAAAAAGGATTTTCCAAGTGAAACGGCCGAGGGAGCAAAAGAGGGGAAATCACACAAAGCTCACAAACGGGTCTCTTGTAGATGATTTAAATTTGAAAAAGAAGAGTGCCAACTCACCCACACGGTTTTGAGCACAGACAATTTTCCATTTTTGTTCTACCATTCCTTTCTGACAAAACAGGAAATACTATTTTGACGCATGTGACATGCGTTTTTTGACGAAGTGGCGACCGAAACCAAACACGCAGCCGTTGCGAAGGAGTTTGAGTATCCGTACGCCTCACCTTTAGATGAGCTGCGTGCTGTTGACAAGGCGCTTTGAGTGTTTTTTTATCTCCGAATTCTTTAACAGGATATAAATAAATATGTACTGTATATATCGAGCCACTTGGTAAATCATGGAAAGTACCCTAGTTGAAGATACTATAGCAATATGATTTGGTTACAACCAGGATGGGTTTTATCACGACTCGGTGAAGGAAACAAGTTTATTCCACAGTTTTTTTCGATCAGAGCTGGGGTTGCCTGTGGTTAGAAGGGAGTCGTATCTGAAGCCCTACAATTTCAAACAGTGAACTCTAATTGAGAGGCACCACAGTTGTTTTGTGGTTGTCCCAGCGGCCCCTGTGTGCAACATGTCTTGTGAAGGTTGAGGAAGTGGAAGAAGAAACACCGAAGGCGCAAGCTTTTGCCCTTTCGGATTAGAAAGGTACTTGCGTGCATATTGTTGAACCAAGCACTTAGGTAGACCAATCCATAAGGGGTACTGCAAGTAAAGGACCTGCGCTCCAATTGGTGGCAAGTGGATGTTCTGGTGTAGTTTACATGCAGGTTCATGTTTTACTTGGTTGAATATCTTTTCACAACCTTAGTCCTTCTGGTGTGGAGCAGGCCATTGCGAGGACATGCTCTTTCTCCAACATGGTTCAACGGCTGTTATGACACTGTACCGTATATCTTTTCCCGACGATAGTTACTGAGTCATCAGCTGATTTCAGAAAGTGCGTGGTAATGGTGGCACTTCAGGGAGTGATGGATGGCACTTCAAAGTTCAGCCAGTTGAACCATAAGTTCTTTGGAGACATTACTACCATGCCATCTTCCAGATACATTATCCAGTATACCCCATCAATAAAAAGTACTGGATTGGTTCATGCAGATCAAGTCACTGCTCATTATATGACAAACTGGTGAGTGATATTTGAAGGACGCAACGTTTGAGAGGCTGACATGTTTTGGTGCATTTGGATGTGAGGTGGTTGAGGAAGAGAAGCCTCGCCAGCGCCGCCAGAAGAAGGTGAGATATTCAAGCATATTTTTCCATTATGCATTTTCCTTTACTGTCCTTGTATGCTTAAAGTTGTGTAAATACTAATTTCTGGAATTAGAAATGCACATATGGGTATTTTACGTGAGGCTGGGCAAATGCTTAGTTTGGACTATATAGTATATATACCGGTAGCCATGGTGTTTACCCTTCATTTAATATGCCTTGTGACTCTCTCGCGTAGCTCGCTAAGTCGCCATTGAAGTATCTAAGGCGGGGCTGTATATGTCATGTGACGTGGTTTGAGCAGTTGCATACCATCTTGGACACCTTTGTAAAGACGAAAGACTTGTGATTGACATTGGAACCATTTTGACAACTGGAATAGTGATTTAAATGAGAAGCCCTTCAAGAATGAGGTGTCAATTCAGATAGTGCTTAGTTCTTGAAATGATTTAACCAAGCCAAGCTTTCGATAGTCCGACTTAGCAGTTGGCTTGGAACAAGCCCTGTCAGCAGGTTACAGGTTCTATAAGTACATACATCAAAGCTCCAGCCAAATACCATAGGCTTCCAAGTGTATCATTCTGTTTACTTCTGGTGGTTTTGCTCATAAAGGTCCTTCCTCCAAAACTTCAGCGCGTTAGGTCAATTGGCCACCTTTGACACCAGCAATGGAGGCCTGAAACGCATGATGACGGTGACCCGAATAGGTGAATAGGAAGGGGAGGTCGGTCCTGGTCTTGGAAAGAATCTTCTTATGAAGGCCCGGGCCTTATATCAGCTTATGTAATACGGATTTAAGTCTTCAGTATTTTATTTGTATCGTTCTTTTGTATCGTGTCCTGTATATCTACATGCACGTGTACACCTATACATGCATGTAGACACGTATCTACGTGTTTTCTTACTGACACATATGTTTGGTTAGTCTGAGGGGAACGTTGAGATACAAATGATATGACTGAAAGGACGACTCAGAAACTACAATGAGTTTGACCCTAGGTGCATCCTAAACATGTACAATGGTGTATCAACCGTTTCAGTTGCCGATCAGGCCAACATACGAGCCAGGGTCAATCCCAGGTTACTCTGAGGAACTCGGTACCTCTGTAAAGCCTATAGATACCAGTTGCGATAGTTATAAGAAGGAATTTTAATATAAATGCAAGAAGGTATATCAGAAGGTATGTAAAAGTATATAGAACTAAACAACCAGAACTGTATATGTCTATAGCAGTTATTTCCTTCCATTAAATTTGTCAACCATCTTTACATCTTCTAGGCACTTGTCAAGGGCCTGAAATGACACTTTGGTAAGATTTTGCGGAATTGAAACGTTTCACAGGGCGTGGAGTTTGTGTTGCTGGCCGGGGATCCTTTGGAGGTTCCGTGAACTCAGCTGGGTACATGGAGAGGATTGATCTGGGTCAGTCATTGTTGCACTGACTTTCTTTTGAGGACGGTATTTTTTTGAAGGGGCTATGGTCGCTTTTGCAGGGCGTATGTCTAGTAAGTTATCTATCTAATTTTGGAGACCTGTTTCAAGGGTGCAATCACCCAAACTACTAGATCTGTTGCATCTGGACACCCGAGTACCCGCTCAGGAATTTGTGCGCTACCCCTGTGCATTCTCCAACAAGAAGATGTACTCCGTCAAGTCTTCCAAGCTTTTTCAACTCTCAAGGTTGCAATGATTGGAGGGGCAAACAGAACTTACCTGACAGGAAAAACGTTGTTTTGTAGGGGCACCGAAGATCACCGAAGAGCGTCTTCAACGTCACTGATGCTGCATAGAGATGCACAGCTCCCACGATCCTGGATCTGCTAGATCTCCAGGGCAGAGTGGGGGAAGGCAGTTCGTGATGCCTGTCATGCCATCCTTTCTTTGAGTGCAAGGGGATGGGCTGAAAACAAAGGTGAGAAGAAGATCACTGAATTGACAAGGACCCCACCGTCAACTTGAACAGTTTGCTCATTTGCCAAATTTCTGGGCCTAAGAAGGAACTGGATCATTTTTATTTACCTAGACATATGGAAGGCTTAGTCAGGAAGTTTGAAAGGTTAGCTCCTTGCCCCTATAAGTTGGTGCAATGGCCTATTGGCGTCCAGCAGGACACCCAAGTAGCTGTCTTGTACCTCGTTCCATATCTTCTGCCACGAAAACAAGGATTTGTTAGTAGGGAACGCCATTTTCCCAAGACACAAGCGGCGTCAAAATGCATTGTTCAACGAAGACACACAACTTGTTGGTATAGAATGAAAACTCTACGGGTATCTGAAGGATGGACCTATGTATATATATACACTTACATACGCTTCTTTAAAGGTTGCAGATGCAACTCATTGGTTCTTTTAGGTGCACGGAAACCTTTCGGGATGCCTTTAAAGTTATCTCTAGATGCCAGCGACGACAGAGTCATGTGCAAGCCTCAAAGTGTCAGGCTGTACCTTTTTCAACCCAAGGTGATACCGCTGCTCCACCCTTGTTAGACCCACAAAAGGAGCTTTGGATACTTATTAATATATATATATATACACAGTATGTATATATATATATATGTATATATATATACACTTGATTTTCATTATGCATCTAATATTGAAAGCATTCATTCAGTATGATTGGGAAAAAAGACATTGCCCAAGACAGTCATTTACCATCATGAGCTGTTTCTTTGATTCACCATCCGGCAGAAACCGACACTCCAGGTGCTCAAGAAGCCAAAGTATCGCGGCCTTTTCCATCGAGCTTTCATAGGTTGGAAAGGAGAAAAATCTGGAGTCCGTTGCGGAGTCGGAAAGAACCTTTGATTCTTTTTGTGAAAGCGCAACTCCCGAAAGGTGGTTTAGTAAGTTGCGGAAGTGGCACTATCTACCTTCCAGGTGGTATAATGGGTATACTAATCTTTGAGACCGTTTGGGTTTGAAGGGGTTATGTATATTAGTAAGGTTTCCAGTGTGTTCTGGCTAAAGGTCACAACAATTAGTGTACATTTACTAACGTGGTAGGTCATTGATAAACATAAGTGGTAGAAACTTTGGGAAAGCAACTACAAATAGATGATCAGATTCTCACTGAACTTAGTAGATACGATGACCTGACTAGATCATCGTCAAGAGTGGCGGGAAAGACAACTCCCCTGTCTATTTGTCCGTCCCCTCTGCGATGAAGCACCTGGAATCTCCATAGCTAATATCAACTGTAGATCGGCCTGCTGAAGCTTAGTAGCAACTTTACAGAGTTGTTGCGGGCTGGCCAAGTAGCTGACGGCGGACAGCCAGGTGCCATGGGTTGCATGCCTGTCTTTCAGGACAGCTGAGGGGATGCAGAACGACTTGACGACATCTTTTGAAAATCATTCAAAACCAACATACTTTAGTCAATGCACCATAGATCTTGACCAGAGGAAGTGATGCTTGGCTACACCCTTTCTTATCAGAGAGGATGGATTTTCACCCTTTGTCTCCACGGTACACTTCAGAAACCTGTAATTATAGATAGTATATCAGCGTATGATGCAGCGTATGTATAGATTTCTCTCCAGTGAAGGTGGTTCAATGAGGGAAAGTGTGTGCTCCAGCGCCATTCATCTTGTCCTCGCTGGCAACAGTTGCAGGAACACTGGAGTGGTCTCGAGAATGAATTGTTTTTTTGTTTCCCATCAACAATCCTCATGTGGAATGACTAAAGTTTGCACATCAATATTGTGCTGACACCATGAGGACACAGGAACCAGGGTTCCCAGTGTCACCATACTTTGGCCTGATACGTAAGGGTCACAAGATGCCTCCAATCGCGATAGCTTTGTCCTCATCGCAGTAAATCAAACTAACGCAGCCCTACAAGTAGGCCCTAGTTGTAAGCTTGCATAATCAGATATCGCTAGAGACAACTATACCTATGTGTTTGCAAATAACCAGACGTAACCAGAGTCTAGAGACAAAAAAACATACATTGCATTTCTACAATACAATATAGATATAAACATATAATATGTTATGATATAAACTATAAACTTAGGACTGCTATAGATGTTAATATCAAACATGACATGAGGCCACCTGATTACACCCCTTTTTGGAGGAGTTTGACCTCAAAGGCGGTGCAGAGCAAAAAGGGGACTTTGGAGCAAAGAAGGAGGCGCTTTGGCAAAGAGTTCTGTGGGACTCCCCAAAAGGTATGATGTTGTAAGATGTTCATGGGAAAACACCGGTAAATTTGAATAGAGGTGTTTGAATGCAATACCAGATAGTTGGAAGAGCCAGCTGAAAAGCTCAGGGTGACCCGGACATAGGAGTTCCCACAATGATTGGCAGCAAAGAATGTTGGTAAAAGAAAGGAATTAGTATATCCCTTTGTCTACCTGCTTCCTTTCCTTCAAATTCATGCCAGTAGGAGTCGGTTTTCGCCAGTGTCATGGTGAGGAGCTCAGGTGAATGGATTAGTGATCAACCATCTCTAATGTTGGGCTGGTGCCTTTTGTGGTTACTATATAAAGATACTTAAGCGGAACATAAGATCTGGATGTTTTTCGGACATGATATACATAATATATTATCATATTGCACATGGTGTTTTAATTTCGTAAAGAAGTTTATCAATGTATACTTTAGGTTTATGTATAGCAAACTGTCAATTTGGCTAGTGTGTTTATCCTGAATCGTCATGCTAAGAATTGGTTCATGTACCCCCTTCTTCTCTCTTTACTATATCCCAATATGTGAATAGACTTGACACGAATTGGGTGAATGAGTGAGTGAATGCACGGATGAATGGATGAACAAACGGGTGCACAAAAGAACCCTTGGATGAAAGTTGAAAGGCTCAATCAATCAATTCAGCAACCACCTCACTAAATCATTCGATCGATCAATTGATCAGCCACTTGAACAGGTGTGTGTATTTTAGACTTTTGATGTTCAAGCTTTGTGC
Source organism: Breviolum minutum Mf 1.05b.01 (assembly GCA_000507305.1). Classification (NCBI taxonomy): domain Eukaryota; class Dinophyceae; order Suessiales; family Symbiodiniaceae; genus Breviolum; species Breviolum minutum. Next base: position 41,887 of record DF242092.1, on the reverse strand, counting down.
TTCTGATCGATTGGCCTTCATGAACAGCTAAGGCTGAGGGCGGCGAAGTCATCTTTGAGACTCTGAAATACCAGGCATCTGGCATCCACGATATAGAAACTGGCATTTGAAACAGATGTCTTTCAGATTTGCTTAAGATTAAGATTGCGTTGTACCACAAGATATATCTTCAAAAGTTATGCCAGTCCTCGATCTTAAGCCGGCGAGTTCTGAGGTACTTTAACATGTAGTAGTAAAGTAATTGTCCAGCAGCTTCTTCTGGCTGCCCCTTTAAAAAAATTGAGAACATCTAAAGAAAAAGTATCAGTTCCAGCTCATCGCCAACTTTCGAAGTTTGTTTTTTTTCTGCTGACTGCAGGAGTCCAGGATAGCCACCAGATGCCAAAGTTGGTTGTGTGTTGAAGCTGGATTTTCCTGTTGCTTCAGCGATAAACGCCAACGAGGCCCATTTCAATGGTCCGACGCGCTTGGGTTTCCGTCACCGTGTGGCGCAGGCAGGTGAAACATGGGGAGTGGATTCCGGAAATTCTTGGGGCGAAACTTAGAGGTTCAACGGCCCCGAACGCCAGGCAGCACACTTGGCGGGATGGAAGCTTCAAGATGAGCGGAGGTGCAGGGATTTGACAGTGAGTGGAGTGGAAGGTGGGATTAAAAAACGGAGAGACTACAAAAATCCAACAAATTGAGAGTAGTGTAAGAAAGGAGCGTAGAGATTGTTTTTTAGTTGAAACTCTTGGGGGATCAAATAAACACAAACGCATACACATTTGGAGAAGCTATCTGGTGGATTTGTTACATGAATAAGATATGACAAGATCATTAATTATCACCCCTACTCAGAGAGGTTGAGAAACCCAGCCGCCAGAAGCTCACAACTCACAAGCACCAACGGACGGCAAGTCACTCCTTGCCTAGAAATACTGAAGGAAGGTAGTAAGTTGATTGCGAGGAGGGTTTTACAATTGAGAAGATCTGGAAATTATATGAAATACATGGATGAAGCAGATATAGCCTAGCTGATTGTGAGGTTCTAATAGCTGGTTGGATGAAACTATGTTTAAAATATATACTGTATATATGAATACATATCTAGCTACGGGGTCTTGTACTCACCAATGCTGGCTGATGATAGATATGAATGTATATGCAATCACGGGACCTGCTACTCGTAGCTACTGATGTGAGTTGTAGTCCAATTTGTAGACCAACCACCACTTTCCACCACCCATCATATACGGGGACCATTAGATATGTGTGGATTTCTGATTTCTTACCATGTATTACCATGATATGCGGCTGAACTGTAAATAGTAATTATTGGTTGATTCCGCAGCCTAATATGTTAATATATACATACCCTGGGAACCCACAACCTTGATTTTTAGGAGTTATAATCCATATTTTTAGGGCTTAAAACCTTCATTTTTCATGGTTTTGGGGTCCAAAGGTATGCATGATTATCTGACTTTAACGTTTCGACACTTCCCGGTAGATTTCATCAATCGTGACTTTTTTTGGTGAAGGTCTACCTTAGGAAAACGGAGGAATGTCGGTGCAGGAGGTCGGTCCATGAGGTCAGCATGAGAGGTCTTTGGCTCAAGAAAATCTTTGAACCCTTAGGTGAGTGATGCTGTTTTCTCAAACACATGGTTTTCTCTAACCCCCCTCGAAAGAACATGATTTTTGAGTTTTCGCCATGACGTTACTCCTCCAAATTTCCGCAAACCATGAGTCGTCAATAATATTCATACTTGCAACAAAAATACGTAAAGCCGGAATTTGTATGAATTTGTGGCCACATCATTCAGAGCAAGCTATACGAACATCAACCGACCTCCAGGTAAAATCTTCATGCAATGTATGCAAGCATCCCAAAATGACAACTTCATTCGGCTTGGGGATAGTATTATACTTCACATGCTCAGCAACATCCTAGTCTCGAAAAAATCAATCTCCCACGCCAGTGCTGTCTAAACGCTCCTTACACGTCATCCGCCATGCCGTTGCCATGGAAACATGGCGGCACCTGTCGTGAGATTCGAAGAATCCCAGGCTATGAAAATCGTGCTATCACCATTCGTTGCTTGTCCTGATTGCACCGATGGCAAGGAAAGCTATCCTTTAATGGCTCAACGGGGAAGCGATTTGGAGCTACCAGACGGTCCCGTTTATATAAACAATGTTGTTGTTGTTGTTGTTGCTGCTTTGTGATAAAGGTTGGTTTCCAAAATTTACAGGTGGAAATTGTGACACAACATGGAAATGCTGGAATCATCCAGCCCAACAAAAGTCTGCATCAAAAAAGTTCCTGCGACAAATGATGAGATGATTAAACATTCCTTCGGGGGCCGTGGGACCTGGTAGTTTTCTGGGCGGGTGTATTTGAGAATGTTTATCATTATTCAGAACCCAGACGTATTTGCAGATGTTTTACCATAGATTGCGAGCTTGGGACGTTTCTTGTGGATGGCTGCAAGGACCATTAAACTCAAGATCTCTATTTTGATGCGCACGTGAACTTGTAGCAGCATTTAGATAAAACCCCAATAATTAGTTGGCTAAATAGTTCCAACATGACGACTAACATGGTTGGGTTAGGAGATGATACCTGACCCTTGTGCTATTTGCTTGGTGACTTCTCTCTCGAAATTTCGAGGATAAAGGTCAACCATCAGATTCGATCCACTTTGAAGAGCCCTTTTTTGGGGGGGTTTAAACAAAGCCTACCACATTGATTTGGGTCCTGGTGGTTTGGAAATTCCAAAGGACACCTCCACATATATACTCCACATATATACCGTAATCGTTTCCATAGACAATCCCTTGGCTGCTTGTGATTGCTTTCATGCGAATCAAAATTTATCCCATGATCCTGCACGACATCGACAGACATTTGACGAGGTCAGTTGAATGATTTGGCCATCTATTTGCAGAGGCTTTGCAAGGCATTCCATGGCGGTAGTGGCGGCGTGATGTGCTGTGAGTTCTGTGCCAATGACGTCAGACCCTCCCCTTTCCTGGTTAGGAAGGTGATTTTCCTTTTCAATCAGTAAAGAGTTGCTCCTATTTTCTCAGCATCATGAAAAGTCCCAAAGTTTTTTGAATTGACCCTTTGGGTGTTCTTGACCTTCAGGCGGGACTATTGAAGTTTACCAGCGATTGGTCCAAGAGCCACTTTGCTGGACAAGTCGTGCGAGGGGCGACGGGGTGGCTTTTTGTGAACCACATCCTGGGCAGTAGCAAACAGAGGTACGGTAAGATCAAACTCCGGATTGATGCCAAACATGCGACATGTTTTCCCTGAAATGGGTGTTAGCACTTGGCTGCATGTTCACCAGTAAGAAACGACTCATGGCAGTGGAGCATCCAAAATTTTGTTCGATTCGCATGCTAGTTTATCCAAGCGTGATTGTTTGCTGCACGATGGTTTTGTCCAATTGCGAAACAGCCGTTCTCTTCGTCACAAACTTTGACCCGCTTGAGCAGTGTAACTATCCCTGGTAATTTAGCTTGGCCAGGGCAATGGAATGGGACCCCCACCTTTAGCAAACCAGTATTTCATCAGACCAGACGCTGCCGTTGTGTTGTAAGTATCTCCTTTGTGTTGGATTGGCAAGCTAGGATCCGTTGTTTTCGCAGAAACTTGAACCATTCCTACAGGATTTGGGGCACTTTGTTTGAGACTTCTCTTCATGTGGAAGGTTAATTTGGAGATATCACCCACACCCATTGAGGTTTATCCATCATGTGAATCCCTATGAACCAACCTGGATTGAATCAGATGGCATCCCGTGTGTTGTTTTCTTCACTTAAATTCTTGGTAAACCACCGTGCAACAGAACATCCATCAGGCCTCTTCATGTTGTATCCACTTCTAACTGGAGCTAAGTAGCGATAGCATTTTATAGCTATACATAGGTACCTTATTGGAGGGTATACCACTTCTGTTCAAGTGTCTTCAATGAATGGTTAGTTGGTTGTTAAGGTTAGTGTGTTAAGGTTGGTGGTTTACTAATTATTCTAAGCCACCAACTAACTGTGGATTGATATGTCTCTCGTTTGCTTCATTTCTGTCTGAGGTAAAAACTTGTTAGGACATCGAGTCGCATGGTCCGGGGCATCCAGGAATCAGATGGACTGGTGGAGGTTGCTGTAAAAAAAGTGATTGCTGAATGTTGGAACGGTAACCTCTTTTGAAAATCAACACCTTCAATAAAAAACATATAGGGATATGATTTACTGTATATAAACCTTTTTGAGGGCACTGCATCTATTCGTATACATATATATAGCTATATGTTTTATGTTTCCTATTAAAGTTATGTATTTCTGAAGCTTTTATTGGGGCTGCCAATTTGAAGACACACAACAATTGACCAACATGCATCTTCAGAGACTGGTAACCAAACCTGCCAAGAATTGCTTGGGAGATCAGTCCAAGATGCAGGATCCACAGGCAAAGTATAGGCAATGTAGTCTTCGGTTCAGTCACGGTAATGTGATCAATGGAATGATGATTGATGATGATGATGATGATGATGATGATGATGATGATGATGATGATGATGATGATGATGATGATGATGATGATGATGACGATGTTGATGATGCTGCTGATGATGATGATGATGACGATGTTGACGATGTTGATGATGTTGACGATGATGATGATGATGATGATGATGATGATGATGATGATGATGATGTTTATGGATGATTTCATTTTGTGTCCATTCAAGTACCATCCGGCAGTTTTTTTTTGCACCACTCCATACGCTCTCCACGGTACAGGTCACTTCTAAATATGTACATAATCAGCGCAGAGGCTTGGGACCCCTTTGAGTGGTAAAAGGGAAGGCGTTCGGAGTTCTTTCTGGAAAAAACGGCTTGTGGTTTCCATGGGAGCAATAAAATTTTGACAACTCTCCGACTAGGACTGGTACAGAATCTCGTTCAAGTCAAATTGTGCTTTCATCTTAGTGGTAATGCTAGTTTTAGGGACTGTATGCTATATATAAAGGCTTCTTGAAGCCTGAAATCTTTGAAACTTCGCCAACTGGGCCATATAAGTAGCTTACTGAGAGCGTTGAATTCAAATGATGAAACTACAATTGAGCAATGTCGAAACCCTTACTTTGACTTGGATGACGCAAATCATATACCCTCCGCGGTTGCGATGAAATCTTTATGACCCATGGATTCGTACCTTGCAATACCGAAGTAAAAGCCCTCATACGCGGGACTTAAAAGCTAGCAAAATGGCAAGTCACTGGGACCGGCAGCTGTTGTTTTCGTGAGCAACGTTATGGGTCGTTTACCAAAATAGACTTCGGGGACACACCTGAAAGAGTGGGCAAATTATGAGATATCAGACTTGCAGATCGATTTCGGTGCAAAAAAGATGTCAAAAGCTACTAACCTCACTGGTCACCGGGAGTGTTTTCTTATTTGATTCGAATGGTTTTTGTGTAGTGTACACCCACTTCAGACATTCGACACGCAGTAGCTCAGTTGGCCCAATTTTCATATTTCTGCAGGTCATCACGAAAGTGATTCCTCATTCGGATCCGCTCAGAGCACCTGATGAAGAGATGCTCGGGAGTCAATCGAGAAACGGAGGGGATCGTGGGGACAGTCGTCATACATATACGTCGTGCCATGGCGATGCCTGTTAAGAAAAGGCATGAGCATTGGCAAGGGGTGTAGTAAATCGTTACATGCTTCCGGTGGATGTTCGAGTAATTTTTTATTGTGGATTCTCTAATTATTTCTCTCTAATTTGTTACTTTCATAATTTCATATCTACCCCACTTGCCCACTTGTTACACCTTTGCCATTGAATGCTCCCGTGATATTTGAGGAATATTAATATGATTGCCAAAGGAGGTTTTGTTCAAACCCTTGAATTCCAATCAGATGAAGTTCATTCAATTTGGAAAAGAGAAATCCTCAGCAATATCATGTAGAAGTGTATTGTGAATCCCGCATATTGGAGATCCCGAGGCAAGTTTTGGTTGCCACGTCAAGCCTGACTGAGGACAGGTCAACTTTGGTATAGTTGGGTGGAATTCTTGAATGCTGGAAAGCCACAGACTCTTGGAGACTAGATATTGGTGACCAGAATCCCTAAGCTGGCGCGTCGTCCGTTGGATTCATCAGGATGTTGGTGCCTTTCATTTTGGATTTTAAGATAAAGATGGCTGCAACCATGTCTTTTTGCAAAGGCTGGGGTATCAAAGATCATCTTGGGGTTCAAAATTTGTTTCCATCTGAAACTGGGAGTAGTCAGTTGAAGCCAGATTTTGATTCCCGAAAACCACGCAACCGATGAAGGGATTCCATTTCGAAAGGTAGTATTCTTCCAAGCACCGTTTTTGAGAGACTGTGTTAGTTTTGGAGACCGAGTCAAGGATGATTTTGTTGATCCTGACTGGGAATAGAAGCTCGGATTCATATCTGTTTGCAACTCGATCCACACAACGACCACCACGATGCAAATGGTCAGGCATTCGCAAGGTTAAAAGAAGTGCACGCAAAACAAGACCAAACCTTTTTCTCTCAGAGGATAAATGATGAATAATTATACATATCTGTTTTTTTTTAATGGATGTTTGGTATTTGTATTTACCCCCATCATTTTTGAACTCCCTTCTGCGCTGCAGATGTGGCCCTGTGTCCATGACCATCCCCACCTCGTTCGCTGAGGACGCCAAAGATCTTCTTGAGCCACTGGCATCTCGAACGCAACATGTTTTTATATGTTTTTGTTATATTTTGTTGGGTTCGGCCGTGAATGCCTCTTAGATGTAATACTGTAGAGACTCAGTATATATGAAGGTTTCTAGGGCGGCATAATATGGTTTGACAGTGTTTTTGTTTTAAATATGTCGTATATACACAGTACAAGTTTTTCCCAAACACAACTAACTGTGTACAGTTTACACCATATTTTCTTTAAACGTCTAAACAGGTCCTGCTTCAACCAAACCAATGCAACCATCCTTGGAGCACCACTCCAATCGCCCAGGTGGGGGGGTCATTTCAGAGACTTCATGAAGGTCGTGGAGAATGTCCGGAAGGTGCTTGGGGTCGGTTGTTGCCCACAGGCAAGAGGAATTAAGGGTTTTGGTGACGTAAGAGGATATACGAGGATTTGGGGATTGTTTTTGCCCATCTTTGAATACTCAATGGAGAAGGTGATTCTGAAGTGATTTGTGTGTTTTGGTTTTGGCTCGAAAACCAGGTTGGTTTGCATTGCGCGTTCGTTCCTTCTTGGACCCTTGCTAGGAAGTGGGACAGTCACAAAGCTCGATATTGGACCCTACCCCGCCCTCCCTCCAACAGTCCGAACAAACGACATAAACGTCTTCACTACCGCTCAGACGAAAGTCCTCACACAAAAACCCAGAAAATTTGGGTTTTGGTTTTGTGTATAGTAGTAAGTTTGCCGTGAGATGATCCTATTTGAAGATCCTGAGAGATCCAGGGTTTATTGATTGTTTTTATATACTGTAGTGTTTCCGAAAAGCCCTGTGTGACACAGACCCTCCAGCCAAAAGTGCCAAACAGGGGGCAGCATGGTAAAGATTCAATCCGTTTTGAAGAAAATATTCGAGAGCTGTGCTGGTAAGCTAGTATTTCCATGCACTCTTTTGGGTGCCACGGTGCCACCAGTGGTGGGAGTTAACTCAAGGGTCGAATGGTATCTCGAATTGCACTACAACACAGAGCAAAGCAGCTACCAGAAGATCACATCCAGATACCTTTGAAGAGGTACCATAGTTCTACCATCAAAGTTGCCTTATAATGTGATTGTAATCTACCCCTCAGATCAGGAGGTAGAATGGTACAACATGGTATAACTATATAGTTCCTCTTTGAGAACATTTCCATCCACTGAGCTTGTGACCCCCAACGGTTGGACAGGATCGCTGTTTAAGCATCCACGATGGGATTTGGATTTGTACTTTCGTTTCTGTGCTGCAAATTAGGAGAAATCAACTGAGCAAAGGTTTGACTTGGAATTGTGTTGAAGGTGAGGGATTGACTTTCTGCTACATAGACCTTTTAGGCACACTTCAGCAAAGCCAAGATCTGGGCAAGTTTCAGTTGAAATGGCCCCACCGTGGGTTGTGGATTGGGTATGCGGATGTCGCCCAAAACGACTTTTTTTTAAGGTCAGTGAATTGAATGGATGCCTAGGGCCTAGTTGAAGCGTGCACAATTGCAATTGATGGCATGTAGCACTTGCAGTTCATCACCCCCGTTTCATATCAGTTCTTAGCAAACACCCCAATCACTATGTATTTGTGCGTCAATTGTTCGTGTTTAGCAATTCCTAAAATTACGACCACCCAAGAGACGGTGAAATCAATCAGCCTCATTTTTTTGCGAATACGCTAATCATCCTGGGGATGTTGTCGGGTGTTAAAACCACCTGTTTTGAGGCCCCAGGAGAGTCAGTAGGAGGGTCTGGCGTTTCCATGAGAGGGGGCAGGATTCTTAGGATACAGTAGATCCTATAGGAAACAAAGATCATGATTGTAGTGAACATAGATGGTGGCAATACAATGCAATTCATAGATACTGTAGTCAATCATGAGAAATGCCAGCCTAGCATACGGCTGGGAAGAAGCCGGGTTCCCAACTTTAAGATCTCATGATTTGAACAGAGGAGAAAAGTCTTCAATCGATTCTACCTGGCAGTATCTCAGCAGAATCTTGAGACAACCAAGGCATTGAACCAGTTCGGCGACGATTTGGGTGTCCCGAACAGGAATATTTGATTCCCGGTGATGCTGTGGCAAGTGGTGTACCTGTATAGTGATTGTTAATGATGGGAATCTAACAACCATGTTTCATTATGTTTGATTCTGATTTTCCAATATTTTTGAATGCTTTCTGTTTTGGTAATTTGTGTTTTAGTGTACTATTCTCAGGGTTAGCAACACCACAGCTTCGTGGATTTTCTTCCAATGACCTTATACAAACCAAGTGCGTCCAACGACCGTCGTCAAAGTGCTGCACTCGGAGGTGTGGATTTTGATACCATGAGAGTTGTTGTTGAACGTTGCTTTGTTGTATAGCTGCACCTGTCAAGAATGCCAAGAATCAAAAATGAGACGCATCACAACTGACTCTTCAATCTGAGGGGAGTTTCACAAATCTAAATTTTCCCATTCATATGCTTTTAGGATCTTTTAGGAGTGATTCCTTACATCATGTCACTGGTCTGTTTTTTTTGGGGGGCTGGCAACTTCCATTTGAAGGATTCATCCCAGTATCTCTCCAGAAAGGAGCATCGCCAGGAATTTGTAGATGATTTTATCTACTACTACTACTACTACTACTACTACTACTACTACTACTACTACTACTACTAACTACTAAAGAATTGAAACGGCTTAGCAAGAGATCTGGCAGATTTGCTAAGTTTGAATTGGCTATGAGTTCAGCGTAAGAAACTGCTATCTTAATACTACAAAATGATATGAGTTCATGCAACAAATGATTCCTAATGATTTATCTATTCCATCATTAACTTTCACATGCTCAGTTGACCTCGCCTCAAACCTCAGCCTCAATGAGTTGTATCTTCTGTGGTGCTTCAAGGTTCCTCCTTGGATCACTGTCCCTTCGTCAATGGCCTCAGCAGCAGCGAGTACGTGTGTGACATGGCGTCAAATGTCGTCAATGCAACGACCTGGGGCCTGTTTTGGCGTAGGTAGACCAGGACCACCCATCAAAGATACCCTTATTTCAGAAATCAGAAATCAGTTTGTCTCCCAGCAATGTTTACTGTTTACCATCATTTAACGGTTTTGAACGTTCAACTTGATATTCGACATGAGGTAAATAGACCTAGATAAGCACTATCCTGCAGCAAGATATACTGCTGTCACATCCATCTGCCACGGGTTTTGGACCATCCTCACATCCATAAGAGTTTGATACAAAACCTTGACAGCAGTCGTCCACATTGGCGAAATTCGTCTTGGGGCTTCCCTGATTTCAACCAAAAATCCTTTCAAATGACAGGAATCATAGGCATCATTATACATGATGTTAATATGTCACTATATATCTATGTCTATGTATAAATGATCGAAGGAAGTTTAAATAGAAACTTCCGACAATATGGACAGTTGAACAGCAGAGTAGAGTAGTCAAGTCAGCAGAAAGAAGTCAGCAGAAAGAAGATGCAATAGCGGGAAAGTAGGAAGAAAGAAGATACATCCGCGCCAAATGTTAGAGACGTCACGAAATGCTGTGTTTTTTCAATGATTCGTGTGTCGGGTCAGTCGAAAAGTAGGCCTGGTAAAGCG